>JAZKJV010010225.1:0-221593 GCA_037367405.1 Ottelia alismoides | reverse complement strand
TATTAATCGAACTTGATTAAAAATTTGAATTCACAAGTGAAAATAGCGTTGCGATTGCTTTAATTTACATAGATTTACAAATTATAACAATACAATACATTAGAGATCATTAAAATATAAACTATTACAAAACGAACCAGTAAATTATATCCCGTACATTACTATTTTTAACTTTGAAATACAAAGTTGAACGACCAAATACATTTTATAACGTAAAAAATACAATATCAAAATAAATTTTAATGTTATGAATCTTAAGATAATTAGAGAATGAAAATTACTATATAATAAATCATGAACTTGTTAAATAAATGAATTACTTTAAAAATATTAATTATTTTTTTATTAAAAATACATTATCTAATATAAAAATAAAACGATTCCTTAACATGAGTTCAAATTATAGATAACATCTTCTGATATATAAGAAATTTTGAAAAACATTCAATTAGCATGATATAAGACAAATTGATCTTACGAAAATTAACTAATAAATATATTTTAAATGAACCAATGAATACTATGTACTAACAACGATGCAAAAAAAAAATTCTTCTAAATTTTTATAAAGGATAGCATTGAAAAATTGAAAGAAGGATGAAAGAATTCGTACCTGGAAACGTGAAGAAGCTAAAGACGTTGTGGAATGAACATTGACGGCAAAATTTTGAAATTTGAGAGTATAGGATTATTTGAGAATAATAAGTTTCTATTTTTAGCTAATACAAACATCTATTAAATACTGATTATATTTGATTACTTAATGACGTCTTTGTGATTTTGATATATTTGATTCCGCCTTTAATTGATTAGTTTACCAAAAATAGAAAACCGGGAGTGGTATTCACAGTGGTTTCGAAGGGCTGATAACCTACCTATCAAAGCCGTCGATCCAGATCAGACGGTCAAGATTGGTGGCTTTCCTTATAGCAAGGAAAGGTGCACCTTATCTGAAATTTTCCCTATATATATATATATATATATATATATATATATATATATATATATATATATATGGGGTTTAAGGAACCTGCACCGGCGTGTGCAGAGAATTCCCTACACCTGACTTCCTGACCATCGGATCAAATCCGAAATCAATGGTGGTTGAAGGTCTAGTCCAAGCCCTCGCCTCCACAGTCCTCTCCCGTAGGGTGCCTCCTCGCCGCACGCCCTCTCCCTCACGAGCCCTAGCCGCTGCCGACCATTTCCCCCTCTCCCGCACGACCGTGCGCTTGAGCACCATCATGCGTGTTGAACGGAGAAGAAGCTTCCCCGCACGCCGGCTCCCTTCCTTGTGTGCGATCAGCTCGCCGCCGCACTGTCCTCTTTGTCGTAGGGTGCCTCCTCCCTGCAGCCACTCTTCCCATAGGGTGCCACCTCCTCCCGTCAACTACGTCTCAAAGAACCTCCCATCTTCACTGCGTGCTTGGATCACCATGTAAATATCTGCGGATATTTCTTTAGTTTGGAACGTTTTTCTTCTGTTGGATCGTGCATACTGTGATTTTAATGTGATGATTTATAAAAATTGAATTTATGTATATATTCATTATCAAACATCTTTCTGAGTAGCATAACATATGTATCTTATATTCTTTCTGTAGTATATACAGAGAACATGATTCACCATTTTCAATTCCACGGTAATAGACTATCAAATGATGGACTATCAAATGTAATGGACTAATTTGATCATGAAATTAAATATTGGTTATGAATATAGACATACATGAGGAAAAGTAATCATTAGTAGGTCCTCATCTAAAGCTTCAGCATCCAAGCATCCAAACTGATGTACTTTAACATCATATATTTATGATGCATGTTCTTTGCTACTCGGGAGAAATGGAAATTTGAAGTAACAACCTGCAGTGGAGATATGGGAGCACGGAAGAACTGCGAGGGGACACGTAAATCCGGTACATATTGTACTAGTGAAAATAATACAACAAAGAGTGTAAGCATACCTAAAAATCAAGCAACATGTAAAACAAGCTGCTACATTATATATAACTTCATCACTAATACACCGTACTCAGAACTTGGCTTCGAACAGAGTCATGATCAAATTGCAAATTTAAAGAAAGCGAAGTGGTAATGATCACATAACATTGACAAAAAACTATGCTTTCTAGGGAATTATTCATTGACGAATGGCCGAGCTACATATTACAATCATCTTTGCAATTCATTTTCCCACAAACACATGAACAAACTATTTCCGGAAAATTCACATTTCTCCGCATAAAATTTCCAGCAAATACACCAAAAATACAAAGAATCAATGGTCTATCTCCCCCACAATGTGAAAACATTGTATCAAAAAAAGAACACAAATCATATCTTCCTTCCCTATTCTAATTCGGGCATACTTTTTCTAAAAACAGAGATCCACATTTGACCTTCTCAAAATAATTCCTTCTATGTTCATGATGAATGGCTCGTACTGTAACACATGCTCCCCCAACCTCTCCCTTATCTTCTCCGCCATGCTGGACGCCTTCTCCAACGGCATCTCAGATTGGACGATTCCCCTCCAGGCAGTCATCCATTGCAGATTTGTTTATAATCCACTGAAACGTGCACGATAACAGTTAATAATCCGGAGTATCCGAATGAGCTTCTGGCCTTGAGGGTGCGGGAGAGAGGACAATGCAATAGGGAGCTGATCATGCACAAGAAAGGGAGTCGTCCAGGGGGAAGCTTCTCCTCGATCAACATGCTTAATGGTGCTCACACGCACGGCCATGCGGGAGAGGAGGAAGTGGCCGACAACGGATAGGCTCGTGAGGGAGAGGGGGGAGACACCGTGCGGGACAACGATCGCGCGAGGGACCGAGGGAGTGTCTAGGGAGAGGGGGAGACACCGTGCGGGGGAGAGGGAGTGCGGAGAGGAGGTGCTCTGCGGGAGAGGACTACAGTACAGGGTAGGGTTTGGACCTTTAGCCACCATTGTTTTCAGATTTAATCCGACGGTCAGGAAGCCAAGTGCAGGGAATTCTCTGCACACGCGGGTGCAGGTTCCTTAAACCCTATATATATATATATATTATATATATAGAGAGAGAGGATCATCCTATGAGAGGAAGGGTTTATGAGAGTTTGAGAGGAACTAATAAGAGCCGTCAGATTTTAGTGACATTGATGGATGAGATTAGAACGCCCGTTCTCTCTTTTCAGGGCACAATTCCCATTGACTCGCATGCAACGGCATGTCCGCCCTTGTTCCTACCCGAAGTCCCCTTCTATGCTCTGCTGCATGCAAGGGTCTCCCCCGAGCAACGACGGTGCGAGCATCTACCTCGCCGGATTCCTTGCCTTCGCGAACGCTATTCACGCCGAAGCCTGCTGGACCGTTCCTTGTCCCTGTCTCTTGCCGACCTTAGGGCTCGAGAGTTGTAAAGTTACAGCTATATTAACATAAAGATTTGCCTCTTTTGCCTGACATCCCCACTCAACCTCTCCAAATACTTCATGTTGAGTTTTACAGGGTTGGTAACTTGGTATTATTTGCGCATGGTGTTTACAATATCATGTTGTATTGAAACAGAGGTTCTCGGACGTTAATGATGTGTACAGTATCATGTTATATTGAAACAGAGTTTTTACAGAACTATTGTCAGCAAGTTTTTCTGACGATAAAATAATGTCAACAATCTCTATCTGCAACAAATCCAAAAGATAACGAATTTAACTACAACAACAACAACAAGGCCTTTTCCCACAATTAAGTAGGGTCGGCTACATGAATTCTTTGCCTCCATTCAGATCTGTCTTGGGTCAATCTCGGACTTATATCCAAAAAACTAAGATCCCTTCGTATAGTCTCTTTCCAACACTTCTTGGGCCGTCCTCGCCCTCTCTTAGCCGGCTCAACATCCCAACACTCGCATCTCCTAACCGGTGCATCAGTTGACCTTCTTTGCAATGACCAAACCATCTTAAGCGGTTTTCTCGCATCTTATCCTCGATCGGAGCTACACCAACTTTCTTTTGGATTGCATCATTCCGAATCCGATCTTTACGTGTATGTCCACACATCCATCTTAGCATTTTTATTTCTGCTACAGCCATTCTCTGCACATGTCTATGGTTCACAGGCCAACATTCAGAATCATAAAGCATAGCAGGTCTCACGGCTGCTTTGTAAAACATTCAGATAACGAATTTAACTATTACAAGAAATTTACCCTCAAATTCAGTTAACGTGTCCTCCATGGTGGAATCAGTTGTGTCTCCATAATGGACATATCATCCTAATTCAAGTAGAACTTGGACAATAAGTGGTGAAGGGTAAGCCTCCATAGTCTATTGTAACGAATTGTTGAGTACTTTTAGGTGTAGAAATCATCCTTAAAATTTTAGTTAGAGAACCACTCATGATGTAAATTGTGTGTCATTTTCGCTAAGGAACAAGGACAATTAGAATTGAAATCAAAGAAAGGACTAGACCAATATTTTATAATAAGTATGATTTGATCAAACATCTTCCACGAGTTGGCTGATGTATATCATTTGAATGGTGTGGAAGTGGAGTTTGTATTCAGCATGTCTATTAGACGTAATTCCTTTCTTTTTACCTCATTTGGAAGAAGGAAAATGTGATTAAATATCAGATCCAGTAAAGAACTTGATTGCCTTAATTGCATTATGCAACTGTGGATGACTAAGTTGTTCACATAAGCAATGCGTATTCTATTTATAGTTATTGAATTTTTCAATAAGCTGACATGACAAATGTGAGTCCTCCAGCTCGAGAATGGACTTAGGAACTCTGTTACCATTTTTATGTTGTTCATCCAGGTCCCAAATAACGGGATAATTATCTATCAAGATTCTCCGTTGGTTGTTTCTTTTGAATTAGATACTTATCTATGCTTGGATAAAATTTAGTTTCATCAATTGAAAGAAGGTGAGTGAAGAAAAATGTGGAATTAGATCAATGATTGCAGCTTAGCTGCCCAATCAAATTCATTGTGCACTATGGTTAATATAAGATGCCCATAATCTGATTTAGTAAAATGGTTAATTAAAATTTTGAGGAATGGTTTTTTTAAGAGGTCGTATTGTTGTTCTGTCCCTTTGTGCTACACAATGTTGCTATTTTGATTCAGTAAGTATTGAAATATTAATCTGATGTGGAATTGTCTTTTTAGGCATCTCCATGTGGATTTTCATCACATTCCTCAATGCTGATATCTTTGCCCATTTTCCTTGTAATTGAACATTTCTGGTGGTCTAGAAATTACTGTAAGCCCTAAAATACATGTATATTTTCCATCATTCCATGGACTTTCCCTACTCTCATTGTTTCTGTTTCAAGTTTTCAACATCTAAGAGATGGCAGCACTTGATCGATACTTTTCTCATTATCGTAGCTCTTCCTGGTTGTCTTTATGCTCTCCAGTTGAATGCCGCGGTATAGAATTGGAAAAACTTATTACTGCTTCTCTGGTAGATAAAGTAATCATATTAAGAAGAGCATGGGATTTTATTGTTTGTTTTTGTGATGGAGATGCAACGATTGTCATCGTGCACATACACTTCATCTGGGACTGGGCTCTTCATCGTCCTCATCGATCAATCCCGTCCGCTATATACGCACGTCTCCACCAGAGAGACACATGATAAGCAACCGTGTTGGGGAGACGGGATGCTCACGTGTGCGGTAGCTCATGCGGTGCAGTTAGGGCTCGGGTGGAGGAAAAGCTCGTGCGTGCGCAGGTAGCACCACGAGCTTTTGTTGTACAACTAGGGATCCCGCAGCAGTTGGCATTGGTCATGCACGCACGGGTAGGGTGGAGCATGGGTCAGGGCCGGCCCGACCCAGCCCGCTACCCGACCCGCTAAGGCCCGACCCAGGCCCTAGCCCACTTCAATAATGGGCGGGCCTGGGCCTGAATTTTGGCCCATTTAGTATATCGGGCCGGGCTCGGGCTTGTACGAACCCAACCCATTAGCCCGCGGGCCGGCCCGACCAAAAACCCATTTCCAGGCCCGGCCGGCCAGCCCGACCCCGGCCCGGCGCCCGCCCTAACCTAATCGCCCCCACCCCCCCCCCCCCCCCCCCCCCCCCCCCCGCGGGCCGCAGCCCTAAATTCTTTTCCCCCCGTAACCAATCCCCCGACTCCCGCAGCCCCGCTACCCCTCCCTCCCCAGGACCCCGACCCATCCCACCCGCGACCCAACTCCCCTCCTGCCGCCCTGCCGGCCGAGCCCTCCTCCCTCCGCCGAGCTTCCCTCCCTCCGCCCACCCCCCCGCGGCCCGCGAGCACCTCCCTCCACCGCCTGCCCCGTCGCCCCACCCCACCTTCCCTCCCTCCGCGGCTCCGCCCGCACGCGAGAAACTCCCACCTTCCCTCCCTCCGCGGCTCCGTCCGCCCCCACGCGAGCAACTCGCCTCCGCGCCAACGGCACCAGTCGACCGGCCCTCCCCTCCGACCAGCGAACGGCACCAGTCGACCCTCCCCTCCGGGCCGCGAACGCCACCAGCCGACCCTCCCATCCGGCCGCGCGAAGGCCACCAGTCCACCCTCCCCTCCGGCTGCGGACTGCGGGCTGCGGTATATCAAGCATATGCAGGTAGAGTGGTAGACTACAACAAGGGTCTGAAATTGCACCTTTTTTAGTTTTGTATTTCAATTAAGAAATAGTTCTACCTTGTGTTACTTTCAAAAACTCAAATTTTAACATAAGATAATCAAAAAATGCAATTATAAAATGCTTAGGAACCGCCTATAATCAATCATTCTGCGTGTATTTTAATAACAAAGATCGTTGCGGATTTGTTCATGGGCCGGCCCGACCCAGGCCCGACCCATCATAAGTCGGGCTGGGCTCGGGCTTGGGCTTAGACCTTGGAAATTTAGCGGGCCTGGGCCCGGCCCGTGGGCCCGATTTGGTAAATGGGCCTGGGCTGGGCTAGGCTGGGCCCGGC
This sequence comes from Ottelia alismoides, assembly GCA_037367405.1. Taxonomy (NCBI): domain Eukaryota; kingdom Viridiplantae; phylum Streptophyta; class Magnoliopsida; order Alismatales; family Hydrocharitaceae; genus Ottelia; species Ottelia alismoides. Next base: position 214,656 of record JAZKJV010010225.1, on the reverse strand, counting down.
CCGAGCCCGGCCCATGCTCCACCCTACGCACGGGCTGGATATGAGAGGTGAGGGGAAAGACAATCTTCATCCGCGAGCATCGAATATGACGTATAGGCAAGAGCAGTGACCTTCGAAGCCAGTAACGGTGACACCGAGCATGGGTGGTGCCGGAGGGAGATGACCTTCATGTCGGAGGAAGTCCATAATGCGTGATGAAGGATATCGGGGGTATAAGAGGATTGGGGAAGGAGTAAATCCCAACCATCAACTGTAGCATAAGATCTGAGGGTTCCGGCTCACCGCTCCCATGCTCTTAAGTGCTCTCACAGGATCAGGGCATTCACGAGGGCAAGGAATCCGGCGAGGTAGATGCTCGCGCCGTCGTTGCTCGGGGGAGACCTTTGCACGATACGCAGCAGAGCATAGAAGGGGACTTCGGGTAGGAACAAGGGCGGACATGCCGTTGCATGCGAGTCAATGGGAATTGTGCCCAGAAAAGAGAGAACGGGCGTTCTAATCTCATCCATCAATGTCACTAAAATCTGACGGCTCTAATTAGTTCCTCTCATCTTCTCATAAACCCTTCCTCTCATAGGATCATCCCTCATATATATATATATATATAGGGTTAAATGTGGCTGCCCCTGGGGGAGCTAATTTGGCTCCCCCCGTACTATTTCGCCCGATTTTTTTATTTTTTTGAAAATTTCTTCTGTGAATATTCATCACTATATCCATATATTATGCTACTAAAATTTCGTGCGAAACAGAGACTCCTACGGCCTCCATCCAGGCGGGGTTGTTTTTAGCAATTTTGTTACAGTTAAAAAATGACTGTCTGGATGGAGGCCGTAGGAGTCTCTGTTTCGCATTAAATTTTAATGACATAATATGGGATATAGTGATGAAATTCTACGGAAGAAATTTTCAAAAAAAAACAAAAAAAAACGGGCGAAATGGGGTAGGGGGAGCCAAGTTAGCTCCCCCCAGGGGGCAGCCCCATTTAACCCCATATATATATATATATATATATATATATATATATATATATATATAGGGGGTTAAATGGGGCTGCCCAGGGGGTAGCCCCATTAAATCCTATATACCGGATAAACCATATATCCAAGAGAAACCATGAACCATAATAGAAGAGCTTGCCCCGCCCATGAGTAAATATTTCGTAGTAGCCTCATTAGACCGTACATCTCTCTTGGCATATCCAGATAATAGGTAGGAACATAAACTGAAACATTCTGGAGCTACAAAGATAGTTATTGAATCGTTAGCGCCACATAAAAACATTCCTCATAGAGTAGCTGTTAATACGAATAACAGAAACTCTGTTATAGCCATTTCTGTACATTTAATGTACTCCATGGATAGAGGAATACATAGAGTTGAACATAGTAAAATAAGAAATTGAAAGATTTCATTGAAATTGTTCGTTTGGAAATTTCACGAATCCAAATTTAAATTAACATTCCCATCTAATATAATATTTTTTTCATAATTTTATTTCACTATACATGTTGTGTTAATATTTATTGTTATATGTATGAAATAAGAAATTGTAATATATATATATATATATATGCACAGAGAGAGGGTTGATCCTATGAGAGCCAAAACCTGTGAGAGCATGATAGCAGTGATTCTGGACCACTAGATTCAACCAGGAGAGAGAAGATAGAACCTAGTGCTCCATAATCATTGCTTTCATTATCTCACAGTTTTTTGCTCTCACAGTATCATTCATATATATATATATAGGGCATATCCAGAGAGCACTGTGCCCATTTGAGTTTTTTGAGCACCAAACGTGGGTTCGCCACGTGTATTTTCATTTCAATGGTTTCCTATTTCGAAGGACACGGTTTTGGAAGGATATTAATATGTTTGAGCCTTTTCTATTTCCAATTATACCGAGTCCTTAAAAAAGGAAGACGGTTTTGGAAAGATAAATTCAAATCCTTAATTTCGTTTCGAATAAATAGTCATTGTACATTTGATCAGTAATGTATATATTGTATGTAAGTAATTATGTGTTGCGAGATCAGTAATATTGAAACAGTGGTCAGTAATTTACATCTGTAATATTACATTGTACTGAGATCAGTAATTCATTCATGTTACTCAAGTAATACATATTCAGTTCTCAAGTAATTATTGTTGTGAGATCAGTTATTAAGTATGTAAATTACTAATGTCCATACACGAAGTACTGATTACAATTATCCATTTTACTGTACTCATTTTGATTGTTACTAATGTCCATCCCCGCCTTCTTTACTGATGTACTCTATTTAGTTACTTGCAATACGTCAAGTGTTACTGATAGCTACGTATAAATTACTGTTGTAGTCTATTTAGTTACTTGCAATACGTCAAGTGTTACTGATAGCTACGAATAAATTACTGATGTAGTCTATTTAGTTACTTGCAATACGTAAAGTGTTACTGATAGCTACGTATAAATTACTGATGTAATCTATTTAGTTACTTGCAATACGTCAAGTGTTACTGATAGCTACGTATAAATCACTGATGTAGTCTATTTAGTTACTTGCAATACATCAAGTGTTACTGATAGCTATGTATAAATTACTGATGTAGTCTGTTTAGTTACTTGCAATACGTCAAGTGTTACTGATAGCTACGTATAAATTACCGATGTAAGTCTATTTAGTTACTTGCAATACGTCAAGTGTTACTGATAGCTACGTATAAATTACTGATGTAAGTCTATTTAGTTACTTCCAATATGTCAAGTGTTATTGATAGCTACGTATAAATTACTTAACTTGTATTTGATAGAAAGAACTTGTATTTTCTTAAGATACATAAGTAACTATGAATGGATTTTAATCAGTAAGAATGATAAAATAGAAAGTAATACATGATATATTATCAGTAACATATGCAAATGTCATCAGTAACTTGGTATAATTTTTTCTGAAATAATGATTTCGCTATCTAAATCCAATTGTGAGACATCCATCTTCGCTCCTTTTGATACGATCTTTTCACGATTCAAATCCATCCACAAAGCATCGTTCATCATTGCTTCTTTGGAATCATGATCAGTTTCCATTCACAGATGATCCATCGCATTTGAAACTGAAAATGAGAACTAAAAAACAAACGATCAAATTCTACAAAAAAACAATAAATAAATGTCTAATAAACAACGAAAAAACTTACAAATCGAGGACTTGAAGATGATCTTCTTTCGTCGCTGGAGATCTTGAGATTTCGCAGGAAGACGAGTCCATAGATGATTTTGGAATTTTCGAAAATAAATACAATGCAACATCGGAGAGACTTAATTGCGAATCAAAAAAGGAAATCAGTCACGAGGAGAATGCGGGGGGAGTTTGTTATGGTAAGGATTGACGCTAAAAAAGGGGAATGGATGAGATTAAATAGGATCATTAGATCATGATCTGAAGGCTGAAAGCAAGTGCTCATTTGAACTCAAATGGGCACAGTGCTCTCTGGATAAATTCCCTATATATATATATATATATATATATATATAGGAAAACATGAATTAAGGTGCCATCTTTCCGTATTTACGGTGCAACACCTCATTTCAACTATCCGATATTGATTCACAGTCCTCGATAAAACCACCATGCTCCATGAAAACCACTACTAAAACTAGACCTAATTTGCTATTTTTAGAAACTAATGGTTCCCTTCCGTTTCAATCTTGATTATATTGCTAAATATTGATTATACATAATTAGTATCTAAATTTAACATCTCATTCGAATGAGAGGAAGAAGATGTTAAAAGCTCATAGATGGAGGAATGGACAATCCCCTGATTTCAAGTTCGGTGAAGGATGAGGCCCTCAATACCCAGCGGTAATTGGTTGTTGGATGCGTCGCACTACAAGGTTTGCCTCATCACTCTTCTTCCTTTTTTAACCTTAAGGTTTTTTTAATTCTGGACTAAATGCAACAAATGAAGAATGATAGCATTACATAGTAACTCTATGATCTCAGATGTTGAGTTCGATGTTATTGTTTCACCAATGGTTGGAATGTGAAATTTCAGGAAAATTCACAAATGTGTGTTGGAAACGGCTCTGTTTTGTATGCATTATAAGTTTATAAATAATGAAGTCATAGACTTATAAAGCAATCTCTCAAGCCCAAAAAGGTACTTTTCTTATGTTTCCCTTGATACTAGGTTCAATTTCATCATATTGCAGTAGTTCTATTATTATATATACATATATTTACGTTCTTGTATTGATTTTACATTTATGTATGCATTTTTGTGTCCTTTTTCTAAAGAATAAATGATAAATTACTAATTAACTTTTTTATTTTGTAGGTCGATAAATAAAATTTACAATGAGATCGTGGATTTTACAAAAATCACATAAAATATACAATATATGACGAATTTGAGGGATGCCTAATATTGTAAAACATGTTGGCTGGAAACAAAAATTAAATTCTACATTACTAACAAGCATTCTATTTTAAAAAATCACACGCAGTTTACAAAAAATGACCATGTAATTTACAAAAAATGTAGTTTACAAATATTACACCCACAAAATGTTTGGTTAAAAAAATGGATACCAACATTCCCTTTTACAAAAACTATATGCATTTTACAAAAGAGACTACGGAATTTACAAAATGTTATCACAACTTACAAGCATTTCTTGCACAAAACGTTGGTTGAAAATGAAATTTAGCATGTGCTATGATATGTATTTTTCTAATTTGAGAATTAAACAAATACACTCTATATTTAATACCCTCTAAAAATAATATGATAATGACGTGTTCGCAATTTACCACATCCAATATATTAGAAAATCTAGTTATAACAAAAATTACATAATTCTAGGAATATTTTCCACGTGTACAATCAATTATTTATCAAACGATCAATTTATTCTATATTTTAGGAAACACAGCTCCATGGAACGCAAATTTTCGTCAAACTTGGTTGTTTTTTTCGAACATTAGCGGTTAGGATTTGTATTGTAAAATATATCAATGTTCAGTAAATTGATAAACAATTATTTCAAAACACGTGCCTTTATTCCATCATATTTTCTAGAAAATTCAACGTACCCTCCTCGACGTTTACCTAAAAATAGAATGTTCAATAATGTGTATTTTACTAATTAGCACTAATTTAATACATCCCTCATTTTAGGAATATTAGCTGGCACGAAAATCAACTACTAGTTTCAATCCCAATCATACACTCACCCTCCAACGAACTAAAATGACACCTTTCTATAATCAAGAAAAGGTGCCACATCATATGAAGGGCTCGCTGCACACACACACATACATACATACGTATGTGTGTATACGTGCGTGTGCGTGCGTGCGTGTGCATACGGGTGTGTGTACGCGCATGCGTGCATGCGTGTGCATACGTGTGTGTGTGTGTGTGCGCGCGCGCGCGTGCGCGCGTGCGTGTGGTTCGTGCCTGCGTGTGTGTGTGTGTGCGCGCGCGCGTGTGTGTGTGTGTGCGCGTGCGTGCACGCGTGCATGTGCGTGTGCATGTGGTGCATGCACGCGCGTGTGTGTAACAAATATGGATATGTAATTTTTATTTTAACGAGTACAAATACGTAAAATATAGCAGACAAATATGGATGGTCCGATTATATCTTTATGAGAGGGTCGATACACATAAACGAATCTATTAGTTATGTGTGTGTGTATATATATAAATGAAAATGGCATCCCTTTGTATATGTATCGTAAAAGTAATTGAGATCCATATTCTTTTCTCTATCCATATTTGTGAAAATAAAAATTACATAATCATATCCGTTACAATAAATGCACATATCCATATACGCCTAAAAATGTATATGACAATGGATGAATATAGATTATCTGGTTGCATCACTTTGATAGGGGGCTAACACATATAAATGAAATTATATCTAATATTTAAATCTATTTTCGTATCAAAAAATGAAAATGATATGCATATTATATTTGTATTCGTAAAAATAATTGAAACCCACATTATTTTATGTATCAAATTCATCAAAACAAATATTACATATATTTATATCTGCCAAAATAAAAAAACATCTATATTTGTCAAAATAATATATATGATAGCGAACGAATATGGATTATCAATTTGCATTGCTAGAACAAGAGTCTCCATGCTTAAACGAATATATACCTGTTAGGTAAATCCATATTCGTATGCAAACAAAATGAAAACGATATCTATATTGATGTCTGCATCCACAAAAAAGATGAAATTCGTATTTTCTTTTCCATTTATGTATTTGTTAAAGTAATAATTAATGGATATATATATACTTAGTTGTATCCCTATGATAGGGGCTAACATATAGAAATTTCAAATCGAAACATTAATTTTACTCATCCAGTCGTAAATTAACAATTAGTTAATTTCATATATAAAAAATATGCAAAATTAATGCATTAAGTGAAAAAATATCGAAATATAGTTCCTTTGAAAGTAAAAACGAGAGGTTTACTTATAATAATAATAATTTTTCGTACAAGGTATTAATACAAAACATCTGGACAAAATTGTGTGTGTCTCCTCTCAAACCGGTATTTAAGGTGCTGTTTTTTATTTTCCCCCCAATTCGGAACCTCATTCGTACCTAAAAAATTAAATTCTAATTTTCATGTTTTATTAATTAGAATTAAATTAGTAATTATTTTAAAAAAGTTTTGACTTTATTGAATTTTGGAAGGATGATTGGATTTTTATCGTTCTCCAACTATTTGATAGAGGGATGTGATTGATACAATATTTTCTTTTATTTGGTGAGGAGAAAATGTATTTTTTGTGTGTTGATGGAAGAGAATATTTTCTTTTATTTGATGAGGAGAAAAATGTATTTTTTGTGTGATGATGGAAGAGAAAGAGAAAGGAAAAGCTGATGTAAGTTAATTAAAGGAGGGAGGGACGTGACGTGACTTAGTTGTGAGTGAGAGAGAGGGTTTCCATGGAGGAAACTAGAGAAAGAGAGGTTTCAACGTTTTCAACAAAACCCTTTATTCTAAGGGCCCGTTCGGTAGGAGAATAAGCAGGAATAAGGATGGGGAATAAGGGGAATAAGGGTCTATTCTCCGTTCGGCTGGAGGATAAGAATAAGGAGAATAAGGTGGAATAAGGCTTATTCTCTGTTCGGGTGGGTTTTGTGGGATAAGGAATAATGTTTGAAAGTTAGTTGAAGTTGTTGGTTTTTATTAGGAGTGATGGGTTATAATATGTAATTATAGTTGGCATATAATTGTCGTTAACCAATACAGAAAAAACGACGATAGTGACGATATATAGGAGAAAGTACCAATATAGGAAAAAATACCAAAACGAAATAATGAAAACAACGAATAAAGAAAAAATTAAAGACGTTATATAGATTTCCCTCAGATTTCAATTTCCACATGGAAAATAACGACGACAGTGACGTCGGTTAAGCCACGCCACTACTGTGGCTGCTCAGCCAAGATCGACACCGCATCATTAAATCATAAGTTGTGACGGTGGAATCATCATAGGGACGTTGCACGAATTTTAGGATTTACCTTATTAAGAAATCACGATAACAATCCATGGAAGGGGTTTAATGTACAGCACTGCGCGATGCCTCGTAGAAAAGCCAATAACGTTGTACGAAGTAGTAGGTGCATGCGGGTCAAATTTAACAGAGGGTACACGTAATTAACATAAATTCAACGTTGCGCATTCTCCCACATGGCCGTTGCCAAAGCATCACGTAACAATTCGCCAGCTCGGATCTCCTGTTCTGAGACCCTGACGTCGCTACCTGCAGCGGTGTTGTCGAACTCTTCGTCATTGGTATCCTGGTCTACAGACGTCCCAGTTTGAGCCGATTCAAGAGTGAATGCACTTGATATCTGATCCTCGCCCTGGACTTCACGGATGAAGTTGTTGATGATGCAGCAAGCCATGACAACCAAAACTTGCTTTTCGAAACTGTAAAACGGCCGCTCAGTTATGGCCTTGAAGCGGGCCTTCATGATGCCAAAAGTACGTTCGACGTATGAACGGAGCTGGGAATGCCTGTGATTATACAACTCCTCCGGGCGTCGATATCCGTGTCCCCTTCGAGCCCTGAACTGGGGTAGGTGTGAAATAACGCCACGATATGGGGTGAGGAAGGTCTCTGTGTTTGCATATCCACAGTCGAGCAGGAACTTCCTTCCCGGAGGTACATGAAAGCCTCCCTCATCTATAGCCCATCTCAGCACCTTCATATCTGCAGCTGAACCCTCCCATCCGGCGGCGACGTATGTAAATTTATAACTGAAGTCGACACACGCCATGACATTCTGTGTTATTGTTTGGTGCCTGCTCCGAAACTTCGGAGCGACATTCGTGGCGACATTTGCGGGGATAAGCGTGCCGTCGATGGCGCCGATGACATCCTGCAAAAATGTCGAATTAACTTCACATTGTTTTGTAAATAAGTTGCATTGTAAATCCAAGGTGCAGGAGTACCTTGAAATAAGGATAGAAGTTCCTGTTGTTTAGAATAACATCTGGTACCGGACAGTCAGCAGCTGGGAGTCTAATGAACTGATCTCTGAGGGAGACAATGCGAATGAGAATGTCGTTGAGGTGGTTCAAAATTGTATCACCGGAGTGTTGAAAATGTTCGGAAAGCACACGGTTCTTTGCGTTGTGGCCGAGATAATACAAGAAAATGCAGAGGGATTCCTCTGCCTTGAGGTGCCTGGAATCCTTCAGGCCAGCTCGATCCTTTAGCAGAGTGCATAAACGTAGAATCGTATCGGGGTACATCCGGAAAATAGAGTACGATCGGGCAACGTGTCCATTCAGCATCTCTCGAATCCAAACATGTCCTGTACGCATCGTGCTTGTTGCCTGCGCGAACGCTTCGTGCTTGTTGCCTGCGCGCCTGAATCCCGGCGTCGTCTCCTCCGGCTTTGTTGCGTACTTGGGCCAGCAGCTTCCCCTTGTTCGGGGACCTACCAATGTGGTCATTATCAACCAATATATAAGGTACAATTCAGCTTAGACCACGACATAAGCCATGCGGCCAAGCGAAGAAGGTTTGTGGAGCACAAACAAAGGTTTCTTCCCACTTTTAAAAATACGTCAGCAACCAAAAGTAACAATCAGGCATCGACCACCACAGTAAATTCAAGACGACTTGTACCAACGCACGAGCACCTAATGGACAGACATGTAGCAAACAGCCGCAAAGCACAGAAGATCACAGCACAGCAGCAGGTAGCAAACAGCCGCAGGTAAAGATCCCAGCAGCACAGAAGATCACTGACGCAAAGCACAAAGTAGGGTGGTGTCCAACAACTGAAATGAAGTAAGGTGTTGCAGTGCTTAAGACATTGCATCATCGAGCACCTAATGGGATGCTCTCAGACCAATCACAGCGCATCGGGCATCATCCACGCGATTAATCCCACAAGTACTTACACCGTAGAGCACCATGTAGGTGCTACATATTTATATTTACATCAGCGAGCACCTACTATATAGCTCTACATCAGAGAAGATTTTGATTGGACATTCAGTAGTAACCATCACAATTACGCATCATCGAGCGGCAAGTACTTAGCTCTCAGTCATCAATTATACATCATCGAGCTGCAACTACTTAGCTCTCAGTCAACAGGTATGCATCATCGAGCTGGAAGTACTTAGCTCTCAGTCAAGAATTACTCTTCGTAGAGATGCAAGCATTAACTAGCAACCATGAGTTTTTCTCAACAGAAATGTACATAAGATTTTGATTGGACATTCAGTAGTAACCATCACAATTACACATCATCGAGCGGTAAGTACTAAGCTCTCATTCATCAATTATACATCATCGAGCTGCAAGTACTTAGCTCTCAGTAAACAGGTATGCATCATCGAGCTGCAAGTACTTAGCTCTCAGTCAAGAATTATTCATCATAGAGCTGCAAGCATTAACTAGCATCCTTGAGTTTTTCTCAACAGAAATATACATCATCGAGCAAGAAATAGCATGCTCTCAGGCTAATTAAAGAAAATAGCGTCATTATTGAATGTAGCTCTCAGGCTAATTATCACAAGGGTTCCATCATTGAGCTGCAAAGAATGTAGCTCTCAGGCCATTATTGGAATGGACAAACATGTATTTATGGTAGCCCAACAATCACCATTTGCGTGCTGAAGTATTGCAACCTACGATCAAGATTAATCATCACCAACGATTACATGGCATTGCAGCAACTATAAGCTCAGCCTCAAAGCCCAGCAGTCAACATCAGTCACGAAAAGGACCCAATTTATCTCACACAATATCATCTTTGTGATTTTCGCAAGCAAAATTTGAACATCATCGAGCATGGGGTACATTGCTCTCAGCCCATCCCAAAATTAATGACATTGTAGATCACAATGAATGAGTTCAAAAAGTTAAAGTAACATCATCGAGCATCACTGAGGTATAGCTCTCAGTCACGCAATGATATCAAGTGTCAGCAACAAACATCATCCAAGAATCCATGTAAACAAAGTACAATATATGTTGCTGTTAACCCCAAAAAATTGCAGTTGTTGATCAACTTTTGGAATCAATAATCGAGGTATAGCTCTCAGTCACGCAATGATGTAAAAAATTCCAGTTGTTGATTAATGTTATGCAGCCACTTCCAGCCAAGCCTCAAACCGCATCAAGCAACAACCATGGGCTGAAGAGGCAAGCTAAGAAACATTAATCAATATCAGTGTGCAGTTCACACAAAAATATGAAGGACATCATGGAGCTCCAGCTGGGATGCTCTCAGCCACGACTATGACCACACAGGTCATTAGATCACAATTTAGGTCCTCTCAAAACGTAGGTCCTCAACCCACACCCAATTGGCTAATAAGAATAGCATAATCAAAGGAGTGGACATTCAAGAGTAACCATCAGATTAGTGGAAAAAATCAGCTCCCCATCAATAAGCAACCTACGGCCCCCTCCTGTCAGCAGCCAAGGATAACATACCATCTATAAGCTCAGTGAGGCGACCAACCCCTCACGGCCGAGAAAATGATTTTCATGCCAAGTACTGAAGATCCAAGAGCACTTCATAGGTAGCTATTGAACCCAAATCATCATAAAACATAGCAACCCATTTGGAACGACAGTCTATAATCACAGGCAAGAAGCATATAAGGTCATAAAGCAACGGCAAATCATGAAGCCCAGACCCAAATGAAGCATCGACCAGCAAAGCAATGGATATGTAACAGGTAATGATCAGCATAGCACGAAAAAATCGAGGGTTTGCTTTCGAATATACCTGGCGATCCACCACAAGCTAGATGATATGTGAAAACACAATCCCAGAGCAAAATGAACCCCAGCGGCGGCAGACAAGCCACTGGCATTCCTCCTCCGCCCCATTTTATAGCCATGGGAAACCCTAGACTCCATGGACTCCATTGCAACCACAGAGGTCTCGAGGCAACAGTGGCCGATATAATGGCCAATACAACCACCGCCATGACCCATCACACCGCAAGCACAGTGAAAGGCATACCTCGATCGAGAATCACGGAGTAGGTTCCCACAGGGGCCGACCAAAAGCAGCCCTAGCATCGGCGCCTCAGAGGAGCGCGGGGCCCAGAGGAAACGAGGGACCAAGCGACGTCGCACACCGGAGGCTCGCGCGATGGTCGGGCGGGGGAGGGGCAGGGGATGTGCGGCGAACGGAGGGGCGCGGGAGGGAAGGGGAATAAGGTCGGGGGAGAAGCGCGATCGAAAGGCAAAAATGGGGGAATAGCCGTACACATCGGGGACCCCAATTTTCCTTATTCCCCCTTATTCTCAAGCCTCTATTCCCCTACCGAACAGCCCCTAAGCGGATGGTTTTGCATGGATATTACTCTCCCCGAATAGGGTAACCTAAAAATCGAATGAGCCAAATTTATTTAATTTTTTTAATAGAAAAGTACATATGGGAATGGTTGAAAATCCCAAAATAGCGAATCACGATCTCGTTCCTTCACTTTTGCTAAAAATATAGGATATAATTGGTTGCATCGTTACACATTTAGGGAGTATGCATGCAAGTTCTTTGCTAGAAGATAATGTTTTGGATAGAATATTCGATGATTTAAAGAGCATTAAATGCTCATTGTTTTACCTGTCATGATTATGGATGAAAATGAATACAAATATGTTCGTATATGTTTATATCCACATTCGTCAAATAGAGGTTACGAATGTTATCTGACGAATACGAATGCGAATATGAATACAAATATTCAAAATTTGTCGAATATGAATACATATACGAATATAATATCCTCAATTTTGATGAACACGAATGTGAATACTAATGTTCAAAATTTTGAGGATACAAATACGAATATTCATTTTTTGAAGGATACGAATATGGATACGCATAGGAATATGAATATAAATACGAATATTCAAATTCTGGATAATACCAATACTTACATGTTACACGAAGAAGTAAGTTTGATAAGTTTTTTTCATTATTTAGCTATATTTTATGTTTACATTTATTATTTAGTTATTTTTATGCACATATTCATTATTAAAATATTTATTATACTTCTTATATAGTAGGAATTGTTATAAACCTAAAATACTTACAGCTTTTAAGTAAATTTGAACATATATAATATTCGTTATTAATTCATATTCATTAATATCTGTATCTGAATTATCAATATTCTTTTTACGTCCCTATTTGTATCTTGCGGATATGATTTTATATTTTACACATTCTTATGATATCTGTATCATGCTCGTATCCGGATTTAAAAAGGATAAGGATATGGTAACACCTATATTCGTATCTGTATCCGATCGTTTTCATCTCTAGTCATGATGCCATTCTCAACATCTGTCTCCTTCGTATCACGCACTCTCTACATTGTCCTCCACTTACACCTCATCGTCTTCATCATTCTCAAGAGCTTTTTCAACCACGGTAACTGTCACGGGGTCAAAATACCGCTATCGATTTCGACTTGTACGACGTTAGCTAAGCTGTAGCTAACAAATCTTCTTGAGTAGAATGGTCACATACACGCTCCAACTCTTCTTGAACTTGCACTTGCTAATGTACCGGCATTCCAACACAAGCACAAGAACGACTATACGAATCGCTCAAGAATACTCTCAAGAACGCTCAAGAACTCAACCAAACAATCATACAAGCACGAGCACAAAGCTTTTTCTCTTATTAGAGTGGGAGACTCGCTCTGAAGTGGGTTGTGGTGTCGGTACATTAGCAAGTGCAAGTTCGAGAAGAGTTGGAGCGTGTCCGTGACCGTTCTAGTCAGGAAGGCTAGTTAAATATGGGTTAGCTAATGCTGTACAGGTCGAAATCGATAACGGGATTTTGATCCTGTGACAGTAACTATGATAGACTTCTCCTTATGATCGGATGGCAAGGGTATGCTACCTCCATCTGACTACAAAATACATCTTACTAGACCGCTCCTACATTGAAACCCTTAATCTCCTTGTGTACCACATTGATGCCTATCCACCTCCTACCATATCAATGCCTAACCACCTCTGTCTCCTACACCTCGTTCTCTCCATCGACTAATAGTCCTACAATATCTACTTATGCAATGCTCCCCAACCTTAAAAGTAAAATTCAATCCAAATCCATCACACTCAATCCAAATCCATAACACCCAATATGAAATCCCCTTATTTTGATCCCGAAAAAGTTCCATGATAGTCAAAATATGAAAACCCGTGTAAAATAAGGTGCATCTTATCGTTATATTTCCAACGAGTCTAATAGTGTCAAATTTAAAACTTCTATGCCCAAGAAGAGATGGTTCTAGTGTAAACAGGTTGAAGGTTCAACAAAGGCTCTTCGACTATAAATAGAAGGTAGAGGTTTCATTTAAAAATCCCTCCAAGTTTTATATTTAGATTTCCACCCTCCTCGGTAAAGTTATTGAAACATCTGCCCTCAAAGAGTTTTTTATCACTCTTAAAGTGTTTCATTAATGAATAAAATAAAACTGAGTTGTTACTTAACTTCAAGAAGTTTAGAACCATATGATTGTTTTACGCTACTAACATATTGTGATGCATGCTACAGAGCATATTTAAGCCTTGAAACATCAAAAAAAGAAAGACAGATATCTCAGGATCAAGAGCAGAGAAGATGAGTTAATCAGAGCTACTGATAACATTATCTAAAGATAAAGCATCATCAAACGCATCATCTTAGATTTTGTTTTTTTACATTATTTTGTAATAACACCAGGTTTAGTGGTGTGCCGTAAAAAACCTTGTTAAATAACTCCCACGCACAGTTTTCTTATTGTTATACATGCACATAAGCCATATACATTGGCATACACTTGAACGCACAAGTTGCACATAAATTTAGTTATTGTTGCATTGGTACAGGACCCTCATGCACTGATACATAAAAACTACATGTACAGGTACTCTATGCCACACCGGTACGTACCTTGATATATCCTATTTTCAGTATTGCGCTTATTATTACACATGGATATATTTATGTACACAAGCATACTTTTGAATATTGGACTATTTAACTTAGCCTTTTCAATGCACCAATATTGTAATTGTACAAACTAGCCATCGAACCTATTTTACATTGTGTTTTTTCCTTGATGCTCTGGTACATCTTTTTGTGCACTGGCATGCTAGTATCTAGACAGTTTTCTCTACTATTTTGCCTGAGATACTTTTAATGATTTGCTATTCTTGGGGCTTTTTTATGCTTATAAAAAGACTCTACATTCTACCATTTAAAAACACATATTGTAAGTTTTCTACTTAGTACTACTCTCATTGTTCTTATAAGAAACTGTTGTGTGCTCAATAAGATTTGTAACCAAGTGCTTCTATTCCTCACATTCTTTGTGAATCTTAACTTTTGATCTCAAAAGCCTCCTATTCCGAAGTCAATTTCCATTCACATTTAATCTTTGCATGTTTTCAAGGGATTACTAGAATAATTGTATTTTATCTTTATTCTTGGATAAAAATATAATCCTAAGTAAAAGGCCTTCCTTTACAAATAGAAGATGAACCCTTGATGAGGTTGTTTACCTTGTGGTGTTCTGTGCGAAAGCCTTTCTTCGGGTATAAAAGATAATTCGGTCAAGGATGCATACTAGGCTTTTGTAAGCCCCGGGTAGGCCAAGCTCAGGTGAAGGACGCAGCTTGAAGGTGGGTGAATCTGTATAAATATCCATGCAATGCGGTTTACTTGTTGTGATTTTATTCTTTAAGTGAATTTGTTTTAAATGGATCATCATTCTATTTACCCCTGCTTGAGTTTTTTCACTTGATATCAGAACATTATAGGTCAGGTGATTCAAGAGTAACTACTGCTTATCTACAATAATGCGTTTAACCGATGTTAGCAACCATACTAAAGGATAATCAACCAACTGATCATCCTTCTTCAATAGCACCAGATATACACATTGGAAATATATATATATATATATATATATATATATATATATTTAAAGTCTTTCACAATAGATCTCTCACTCTAGAAAATTATAAAGAAGGAATCCAAAATTCCTGAAGTCGTTATAGAAACGGGATAATATTCTACCACCGACAAAAAAGTAATCACCAAAAAATGTAATGCAATGAGATTTCTATATTGTTTCTTATCTGTTGATGAATTCAACATGGTATCTCAGTGGCAAGACTCGTTAGATATGGTGATGTCTTGAGGTTACTTATAAAAGGATTGCCCAAGCAAAAAATCCAAGATTGAAATTCTGAAAATCGATATTATGTTTTTTAAGATGAAGCAATGAGAATATGTAAAAGAGATGAGTACATGATTCATCAATATTGAGTATCCACTCAAAG
Source organism: Ottelia alismoides (assembly GCA_037367405.1). Taxonomy (NCBI): domain Eukaryota; kingdom Viridiplantae; phylum Streptophyta; class Magnoliopsida; order Alismatales; family Hydrocharitaceae; genus Ottelia; species Ottelia alismoides. The sequence goes on along the minus strand of JAZKJV010010225.1, from coordinate 198,788 downwards.
GTCTATGCAAAGATTATTCTATAGAAGATAAGGTAGAGAAGTTCATGCAAACTCTCACCAAACAATGATGTCCAAAGATTATATACATTGACAAAGTCAAGGATCTTAGCAAGCTGGCACTGGAAGTATTGATAGGAAATCTTATAGTACACGAAGCTAACATTTAGAAAGAAGATGACAAAGACAAAGTTTTACCTTTTAAAGCAAATTCTGCAGATAGTGAAACACAAACTGAAGATGAAGAAAATTTAGCATTTATCTCTCGATTTCATGTAAAATAAAGGAGAAAGACAAAGAAGAATATAGCTAAGAAGACATATGATCAATCAATCTATTATAATTGCAAAAAGAAAGGACACATGGTAAGAGAATATCTGTTTCAAAAAGAAGAAGAGAAAGAGACAAGAAACCAAGAAATAGAAAAATTTCAAGTAGAAAGATCTCACAACAAATTGGATGATTCTGATTCAATCTCAAGCAAAGAAAAAGAAGTTTGAGATAATGAGATAACTCAATTCTGCCTGGTGATAAACAAAACTGAGGTAACTGAATCTATCTCTGAACTTATAGAGTAAACAAAATTGAGGTAACTGAATTTACCTCTGAACTTTTAGAAGTGAAAATTAGTTGTTAAAGCTAGAAAATCTGTAGCTAATGAGAAAGCAATCCTAGAAAGGCTTTCTACTACCGCTAATAAGGAAAATGAAAATTTGTTAGCCGATAAAAGTTACAGTTTCTGAAACCAACTGCCTCAAAATAAACACTAATCAACTAGAAAAAGGGAATTAGCTCCTTGAAGTCAAATACCAATAGATTGATAAATGACTTAGCTAGATTCACCAAGGGAACCAAAAACTGTTAGAGTATTTGATGTATGTGTCACTTATGAGGGAGATGGGTAAATGGATCCCTCCAGGATCCATTTACCCCATCCACGAGTTTAGTCCCACATCTACCAGTGGTGGGACTTGGAGGCTCTGTGGAGGCTATATAAGGAGCCCCGGACCTCCTGTATTAGATGAGAAAAAAATAATGAAGCATGTGCCCTTTTGAGGGCTTCTCCCGTGGTTTCATCCCGCTCCTTCCGGAGTAGGGTTCCACGTAAATCCCGATGTTCTTATTATTGTTTATCTTTTCCATGTTTTCGCTTCCGTTTCCTATTTTCTATCATGGTATCAGAGCGGGTCAATTTTCAAGATGTTTTGTGTATCTTATTTATTTTATTCGAGATCCGATTTTAATATTGAAGATTATTCGAGAGGAAAATTATTCTGAGATTTTTTGGTCCAAGATCAAAGTTCTAGGGTTTCGTTTTGGAACCCTAATCTATGTTCATGTTCAGGCCTTTCTTCAGGGCAACGAGATCATTACCCAATCTATTCTGAAACCCTAGATGATCCAGGGGCCCACCATGGGCATCAGCGGCAATTTCTGGGAGCTATTGGTTGCATCGTATCTTCCAGGCGCAAGGCAGGACATCCCCTTCACGTGCGTGCTTCAGAGAACTTGCAACGCCAGGCGGCTGTAGCGCACGACAGTAGTGCCCCATGGCATGGGGGCGCGATCCTTCGCGTGCATCCAGAAGGCACGCCCCAAGATATGTGCATCGCCATCCAGAAGGTACCGAACCCATCGCGCACCGCTCCGGGAAGCTCCAGTCAAGAGGGCCATCATGTGCCGGCGCTTCTTCTCCAAGCTCCATCTCGTGCAGGTGGCGAGGAACACCCAGGCGGTGGCGAGCCCCCACCGCACCTCCCAAGCAGGCAGCTTCGTCGATCACGACATAACGCGCAGGCGAAGCAGACCCTTCCTGACGGAGCCCAGACGTGAAACCCTAGCAGGCCTAGGTCGTAGTCGCCTCCTTCCCAGGCGAGCCCTCCAGGTGTCTGAGGCATCCCAGGCGATGTCCCAAAGCAGCGCAACCCCGATCCCCGTGCGCGTGCAAGGCGATGCGCGAGCAGGAGACCCCCACCCACATCGGGGAGGGCGCGATGCCCAGGAGCAGGGAGCCTCAAGGGGGCAGCGGGCGAATGAGGGTTCCCAGGGAACCCTATTCCCAAGGTGTGGAAACCCTAGGGCTCAAGGCCCGTTTTTTATAAAATAAAATAGGGCCCAGTTGGGATATAAAAAAATGAATGAGGAAGGCCCAGTTCGTTTTTTTTTTTAAAAAACATAAATCGAAAAAAAGACGCATACAAATTTAAAAGCCGTACGCAAAGTATTTCAAAAACAATTATTGCAAGGAAAAGCCGGAAAAAAAATGTTGAAATGACTAAAAGAAAAAAAAGAAGAAAAAAATTGGTTTGAGAAGCCGGGAAAGAGAGAGAGAGAGAGAGAGAAATCGGCTAATTGATGTTTTCTTTCCCCATTTTATTGTCTTCTCCCAACTTTGTCGATGTTCTTGTTCGACAAGTATGGGAGAAAGGGGGAGTATATATGTAGAGTCACAGGCCTTGATCCAGATTCAGATGTCAAATTCCAGACCAACCAGTTGTTCAGACTCTACAGTTTTCAGATGAAGATTTTCCATGCGCAATTCCAGACTCGACGTTCAGATTCCGAGTCTCAGTTTGATGCGCAGTTTCAGACTCCACGTTCAGATTGATCAGAGTCCAAGTTCGAGGCACTCCATGATGAGAGACCCATTTTCGAGTTCTCCAGAGAGAGACTCATTTTCAGACATGCATATGTTTGCGGTCATTTTCAGATGAGTACATATTCACCATCTTTTGTTATGGTCCCCATCATTTTCTTGTTGTTTCGGCCAGAGTTTTCATGTTATCCATAGGGACTCCAGAGAAGAGGACCATTCCCAATGCCATGTGGGCAAGGGTTTTCATGTGGTATCATAGGTATACCAGAGTAGTGCACCATTCTCTGTGCCAGATGGGAGAGACCCAGTTCTCCGACGAGGAGACTATTTCAGACTCCATTCTCCGACTGTGGACTCCGACGAGGATTGCACTTCCACGACCCTTTTCAGTTCCGCCCTTTTCAGAGATGGAGCAGTTGTCCACATGTTGTGGCGGGTCAGAGTACTCCGACGAGGAGACTCATTTTCCAGTTGCAGTGACTCTAACAGGCGCAGTTCAGAGCACATGCTCTCCGACGAGGAGATTCAGCAAACTCACACTCCAGCCCGTTCGTCCTCCTCACCTGTACGTCATGAGAAGCAACGTCCTCGACAGCAGCAGTTGTGCGCGTTGGGTTGATATTATCCGTAGTGTCATGTAGCGTGAGTTGAGTTTCTTTCTGTTTGTCCAAGCTGAGCATTGCATGCTCCAGCTTGAGGGGAAGTGTTGGAGTATTTGATGTATGCGTCACTTATGAGGGAGATGTGTAAATGGATCCCTCCAGGATCCATTTACCCCATCCAAGAGTTTAGTACCACATCTACCAGTGGTGGGACTTCGAGGCTCTGTGGAGGCTATATAAGGATCCCCATACCTCCTGTATTAGATGAAAAAAAGCAATGAAGCATATGCTCCTTTGAGGGCTTCTCCCGTGGTTTCATCCTGCTACTTACGGAGTAGGGTTCCACGTAAATCTCGTTGTTCTTATTATTGTTTATCTTTTCCATGTTTTTGCTTCCGCTTCCTATTTTCTAACAAAAACTTATAGAAAATGATCTCTACTTAGTTTCCGAAGAAAACAATGCATGGCATAGACTACAAACATGAGATTAAGGAAATAAAACCTAAAATTAATCATGTATTTTTATATAAAAAGAAATTAGAGCATGCACATGCATATTTATAAGCCAAAGGTGGAAAGGGTCCCAAAGTGATTCAATAATTGGGATACAAAATTAACGAATATCGAGGACCCATGAAGGTGTGGGTACCTAAAGAATATTAAATCATTTTTATAGGATACCCCCAAGATAAAAACTGGATTATAGATACTATATGTTCATGTCACAAAACAAGCAACTCTAAGCTATTTATCCAATCATAGGATATTAAAAGAAGACACATTATGCTTGACCCTATTACATGAAAAGTACTGAAAAGAAATAGATTCGAAATGTTTCAATGGTGGAAAGACCACAACACAACCTTTTAAGCATCAATCAAATTTGTGATAAAGGATGGAAGGTATCTTTTACTGGAGATTCTTTAGAAACTTTAGATGCAAAGATAGGTAACACTCTTTTTAACGGAGATAGAAATAAAGATATTTATGCTTTCAATTTGAATAAAGACTTCTCCCTTACTTATATTAGTTAGTAATGAAGAGATCACACTTTAGCATAAAAGAGTAGGTCATACAAGATACAAACTAACCAGTAAACTAAGTTTAAACTATTTATATGTTTACCTAGTCTAGCTTTCAAAAAGTTTACTATTTTGCTCTTCTTGTGAATTTAGTATAGTAACTAGAGCTTCTTTTGAAAAAAATGATTTCTCGTGATTTACTTGGGCGTTGTTTTTACGATCAAAGGATTACATTTTCGATGAATCCATGAAACTAGTTAAATGAATCCCATAAAAAAGGATGCTTTATCTCTAGGACTCATAGTGATCATAGTAAAGAACTTGAAAACGAATGCTTTGATGAGTTTTGTACCTCGACAATAAGTCATAACGAGTATTCAAATTCCTCATACCACACAATAGATTGGAGTAGTAGAATAAAAGAATTGTACAATGTAAGAATGTACAAGGACAATGCTTGTTGAATTAGGTTTGCCTACGTAATTCTGGGATGAAGTTGTTAGTACAACTTGTTTTGTTTAAAATCGAGTGCTTTCACAATCTAATTTATAGAAAACCCCTTGTACACTTTATTATGATAAAGTATCTAAGATTTCTCAGTTATAGTTTAAATAACATGTATTTTATTTTAGATATCAAAAGCACTAAAGATAAGTTTGATCCAAAAGGTTTTGAAGTCGTTTTTGTCAGTTTCTCTTTGCACTCTAAAGTTGATCAAGTTTCTAACAATACAACAAATAGTGGAAGAAAACCATCATGTCTTGTTCATTGAATAATTAAATTGGTTGATCTTACAATCATCAATAGGGATGCTAAATATGAACAATCATTTATTGATGTGTCGGACATAAAAGATTTCAAAAATATTCACAATCTACCCAAAGATGGATCATTTGTAAGTAATCATCCGTCGGATCTTGTTTTAGGCAATATCTCTAAAAGTGTGAAGACTTACTTGAAGTTTTCAGTCACGCTTTGCTTTTAATGCTTCTGTTTCCTAGAATGAACCGAAGTCGGTTGAAGATCTTGGATTGATGAGTCTTTGTATTGTAGAAATTCAAAAAGGACTCAAAAAATTTGAATGGCATGTTGTTTGAGAGTTCGTTTCGTAGCCAGAAGGTCATTCCATCATTAGAACTTGTTGGGTCTTCCGTAACAAACTTGTTGAGTTTGACGATGTTACTAGTAATAAAGCAAGAATTATTTGCACAAGGATATAACCAAAAGGATGTTATTGATTTTAATGAAATATATGCACTTGTTGCTAGACTTGAATCAATTCAAATCTTTTTGGCTTATGCTAGTTTTTGTGGCTTTAAGCTCTTGCATATGGATGTTAAGGGGTTGTTCTTTGAGGAATAAGAGGGATATCCCTCCTTATTCCTCTCCCTCCATAGATGGTCAATGTTTGATCTTGAGGTTAAAATGAAGAATAAGATTTCCTTCACTATTCCTCCATCATAGGCCTCTCCAGGAAAAACAAATTACTACTATTTATCGAATAAACTTACTTAACATAACCACATTATCCCTCCTTATCCTCTCCCTCCTACCGAACAGAGAATAACAAATAACTACCACTTAACTCTCCTTTCCCCTCCTTATCTTCTCCCTCCAACAGAACAGAATCAATGTATTATTCTTCCTTATTCTTTTTCCTTATTCCTCTATCGTGAACGATTTTATCAAGTAGGAAGTCTATATTAGATACCCTCCTCGTTTCTCTTCATTATTTGTTTGAAACCATGCCTTTTATCTCAAGAAAATGCTCTAGGATCTAAGATAAGCGCCTCGTGCCTGGTAAAATCGCTTATAAATTTTTTGATAGCTTCTGATTTTAAGGCTTGATTGGTTGATTGATGATTATAAGATTTATCTACTTTACACTAAAATTTATCCTTAATTCGTAAGCAAAAATAACACATAAAATAACAAAATAAAAAGACAAGTGTAGATGGACTGGACTGCTTCATTTTTTGAAAGAGAGAGACCGCATAAGTAGTGACCATACTATTATTCATCATATAATTGAGGTGGTATTGGATTACATAGAGTAGATTTATGGTAGTTGATGGTTGTTTTAGTTAATAACATGTCAATATAGCCTTCGGGCGGTGACGTGGGTATTAAAGGTCAAACATTGGGAATGCAAATTGGACTTGTAGTGCGACTGGTTTCATTCACGTAGTTGCATTTTCTCATATTATTGGAGCGCGATGAAAGTGTAAAAGAGATCACAAGGCTTACCTGAGGTATGTGGTTAGCATACCTTATATTTTAAAAGTTGTACAATGAAGAATTTTTCAAAATAAACCTTTGATTTAAAAGAATTTCATCTTAATTAAACTATAGTAAATGAAAAATATTTAATCTTAGATAACCTCAACTTAACCCAATCAATAAATATACTTATGGATCGGATCCGTTGCTAGGATGCAGAATTTGCATCTAAACACGTAACGTATGTTCTTACCAATGCAAAATAGAAGATTCCTCGTATGATGAGGATCACAATTTAACATGAAGAATAACGAGTGATCATGTGTTTCTCCTATCTTAGTTCCTTATCGAATATGATTTGAAAGCAACATGTTGGATTATATTTTCGGGATCCTTTTAAATCTTAAGGTGATGTCTTGGAGATTTAAAGTGCTCCCAACATTCCAAAATCATGCAGCACATGATTCTTTACAAGATACAGATTGGCAACTCCATAAGAGATCATGTATTCAAAACAAATAATACTTATTGGAACCGAAGTCATTGGAGGCGAAATAGATGCAGATATGATGATTTTCGTGATACTACTACCTCCACCCATTTCCTTCATGAAATTCATAATTACATCTCATTAGCGTGATGAAGTATATGAATGTTTATTTATTCTTTATGTCGAAGTCCTTTGAGTACATAAATAATAAAAAAGACCATCTGTCTATGCAATAGTAGTATAAGGCCAAGGAGAGCTGATAAGACCAGATTTCATCTAACTAAGCAAAAAATAGAGCTTTGTTCCTTAGCAAATACGTGCATTTTAGTGTTCATATTGCATAAATATCATTCATGCATATGTAAATAGAAGTCATACATTAGCATATAAAAATCGCAAGATAAAGACTTGAAATAATGTATATATTTCACTTGTAAATAACACAACCTTCCTTTACTTTTAAGAAATTTATGTTAACTATAAATGACTTGAATCAACTCCATTGTGTACGCATTACTAACATTTGTAAATAAAAAAATATCATAAAAATACCAACTTGTATATATGAAGAATAAATCTAAATCCTAGTTCTAAGACAAAAAGCTATCGAGTTGAATACACACACAATCTCCTAAGAAACTCAACTAGTACTACACATTTTATTCTCTACAAAACAACACCAAATTCAAAGGAAACCTATTTCATATGTGAAACTTGGATTTTGGAATCTAAGTGTACATTGTATTTAAGTATTAAATTTAATAAGATATTTTATGTATATTTTTAACTATTTTTATTTATTGTTTCATTTATTTACTTTGTATTCTGTTGTTATAAATTATGTAAAAATAAAAATCCAACTAGTTGTTTTAAGATACATAATTCTAAGTGTGAAAACTTAATTTTCATTTTATCTTTTAAATCTGAGAGGTAGTTAAAGACTTTGTAATAATATCTACCAACTGGTTGTTTGTAGAAATAAATTCGACTTGAATTTCTCCTTTGAGGACATTTCACAAAGAAAATGATGATGCAGATCAATTTGCTTTGTTTGAGAATTATTAACATATTTTTTGTCAAGTTGATGGAACTTGCATTATCACATAGAATGTGATTTTGATCAAAGATTACATCAGAAACAAAGAGAGTATATTTGAGAAACACGAAAGCAACTGCAAGATATTCTGTTTCAGTTGTACATAATGCAATGCAGCTCTCCTTTTTAGAGAACCAATATACTAGGACATTCCCCATGAACTGACAAGTGCCTCTAGTACTTTTTTCTATTGATACAACTACTAGCATAATCGATATCGCTATATGCGAATAGATGAATGCATCTTTGAATAAAAGAAATAAAAATTAGTTATAGAAATCGAAAATCAAATGATTCTTTTTACAACATTTTAAGTGAGTTTCGTTAGAATTTATTTAAAACAATACCTAAGTAGGTGGCGAAAAGAATATTGAGGCTACTTGCTATTAGATAAAGCAATGACCCAATCATGTCTCAATATAGCCTTTGATAAATAACTTTCCTGTTTTATCTTGATCAAGATGAGAAGCCGGATCTATAGGGGTTGACCTTCCTTTGTTTTTATCTGGATCAAATTTCTTTAGTAGTCCTTTCACAAACCTTTGCTGTGAGAAGAAGATCCCTTAGTTAAGTTGAGTAATTTGTAATTTATAAAAGAACTTCATTTCTCTCATCATGCTCATCTTGAATTATTCCTAAATATTTTTAGCAAAGTCTTTGCAAAGGGTTGCACCACTAGAGCTAAAAATAATATCATCAACATCTATCTAAATGATGAATCTCGTATTCATCTAGCTAAAAACTCACTATTAAACCCCTGGCCTAAACAATTCAATAAAAACAACCATCAATTCTTTGTTTTTATCTTGTATTATATTGTATATATTTTACCATTAAAATATTGCTTTTAATTCCCTCTTATTTTTCTTGTAATTATTTTACTCTCAAAAATCTCTAAAAATTAGGTAGAATAGTTGTCTACACCTCGCTAACCATTTAAAAAGATAAAAAATACAAAAAATCTCAAGCCTTAAAACTTGGTGTTTTTATTCCCCTAAAAATACCCCCAAAAATAGAATTTTGTACAAATGACCTCTTTTGGCTTTTTGACCAACATAAAAGTTGTAGATCTCGTCGAGACGAGCAACTTTTATGTTTTGACTTTTTCCTAATTCGGCCTCTAACTATTTCTTTTCTAATTTTCTTTGTATTTTTCTCTCTGAATTTTCTCATTGGGCCATGTGGCGCTCTCTGGAGCCGCCACGTGGTCCGCTTCATCTCACGCCACCCGGCGCCCTCCTGGGCCGCTGGATCAGCTTCGCCCCGCCTCCATCTCCGCCGTCCATCCTCGCCTCATCTCCAACCGTCAGATCTCTCCTGAGATATAATCTCACCCACCCGCTTCCGCCTACTTCTCAGCCACTAGATCCCCTTCGCATCCTACGACCCCCATCTCCCCACGTCATCTCTTCACCGCTCACCGTTGGATCCCTTCCATCTCCTAATCCGATCCGTTCCTCAGCGCCTCAACCACAGCCCTCCGATCAATTTCTCATCCAAAGCCCCTCCTCACGCCACGTCTCTCCTGTATCCTCACCCGTTCGATCAATCTGATCACAGCCATCCGCATGCGCGCCTATCCCAACCGTTGGATCATGAGATCCAACGGTGCCCTAAGCTTCGTCTACCTCCAGCCCCGGCCGTTACCCCTTGCAACGCCGCCGACCCCTTCCATATTTGGAGCTCCTCTCAGCCACTCACTCCTCGTCCTAACACCTCCATCACGAAGCTCTACCTTCTGTTACCCTCACCAGCTCATCAATAAGCCGCCATGAAATCCTAGCCTCTTCATTCCATCGGTTACATCTCCGCCAACCATCCCCTGTAACGCACCACCATCTCTTATTTAAACTCCCACTCCGCCACCGAGCACGTCATCCACCAATTTGGGCCCTAGCCTAGCCTCCCCCCCCCCTCCGGTGACAACGGAGAGGGCGAGACGTCGAGGCAAAGATGGCTTGGGTCCGGTGTTGACCCGCTGCTCCCCTACCGTGTATCGGGCGCCGCAGGCGTCCGACGAGCTCCACGTCAAGACCGGACGTGCTGGGCGACGACCTCCGAGCTCCATTGGAGCTCAATCCCAGGTCAATTCCTTCGCCAACTCCTCGCTCCGACGAGGAGATTTTCATCTTTGTTTTTCTTTAATTTCTCGAATTATTACACCACCCTCAGCCACCGCCACCTTCGTCTAATCGACCCACCAACTTCGCCACACCACCATCAATCACGCGGACCCCCTCTCCCTTCTCCAGGACCTCCCCCGCTCCGATCCCCTTCTTCTCCCGCTCCAGCAACAAAGAAGCCTCAGGCCACCATTCCCGTCGCCTCCACGACCTTCCATTTACCTCACAAACACACGCACATACCATGCTTCGGCTATACTAATGTTTGCAGGTGCTTCCATCGACAATAGCCGGAGTTCAGATCTGAACTTCTTCGAGCTCCCCGCCTCCGACGAGGTTTCACCGAGCAGCACTTCTGATCCACCAAGGAGCCTCGTCTCTGCTCCAGGACTGTCGCCGCACATCCAGATAGCTTCCTCGACCATCCGACGACCTTACGAGGCGAGACAGAGCCAGCAGCAGGTCGCCGGAGCCCTGCCTCCTCCGGGGACCTGCGGAGGAGCACGAATGTACATGCACCGTCAGATCCTCCTGATCAGACGGCCCTGATGAAGACACGTGGTGGACCCGAGCCTCTTCCCCAACCTACAGGCTCGGGTCATCCGAGCCTCGCGCCGTACCACCAGATGCTGCCATGTGTGCCCGAACCTGCGGCTGTGACCCGAGCCTGGCCCCTCGTGTGCCTAGCACGTGAGGTGCTGGGTAAATTGCAGAGAAGACCCCGTGGTTTTGAAGAATTGCATTTTGGTCCTCCAGGCGCATGCGTCACGTGCGCGCCTGGGGTATTTTACAGGGATGCCCCGCAGGGTTTTGGAAATTACAAACAAGTCCCTGTGCGCAATGGGAAAATTGCATAGGACCCCAGGAAGTTTTTCATAATTGCATTTAGGTCCTTCCAGGGCCTAGATGCAATATTTACCCTTTATTTTTATTGCATTTTTATTACAATTATGCCCTTGCACTGTATTTAGCATAACTTGAGCATCGTAGGTCCAAATTGCATGATTTTAGTGTCGTTTTGATCCTTGTTTTGTCCTCTGCATTTTAGCATACTTATTTGTCTCATTTGCTCATGTTTTAATTAAAGTGAATTTTTATGTGGGAATTGAGACCCTGCTCTCCTTGTTTTGCTTTGATTGGATGACCATTTTATTATTGTGATTAAATAGACACTAACTTCATTTTATATTGTGTTGCTCATCATTTTTAGGGTATAATTGTAGTGTTTAATCTGTGCATCATTTCTCCTGCATATTTGCTCATGTATCTCTATAATTGCATAAAAATCGATAAAAAAATGCATGCATCCTCGCATTACTTTGTAATTAGCATAAATTGCATGAGGACCTGAAATGGAAATTAATTGACATTGTGCCTTCATGAATCAAAATTCAATACACACATTAGGCAGTCGTGTCCCTGCGTTCGACCTTGGTACACTTGCCAAGTTAAAATATTCCACGACATTCAAAGATCGTGTTTTTTGCTGAACCAAATTCGTCTCCTATACTACGACTTATTTATCTCTATTAAAGAGGCGGATTTCGCGCTCATAAAATGGCGCCGTTGCCGGGGATACGGCTTTGCTTGATTTTTGAATTCTGTTTTTTTTGTTAATTTCATTTTTTAAGGTCCTCGTTTCATGCATCATTTCTTTGCATCATATTTGCTGATTTAAATTTTCGGAGTATTCTAATGTTTATCTTTTGTGGCAGGGCCCATGATGATCGGGGACGCTTGATCCTCATGGAGGCGTGAAGTCGGGAGCTTCCGCTGAAGAGGCTGCAAAAGAACCTGTGAAGGAATTTGAGAATTTTATCAGTCAAATTTCATTGCATATTGTAAAAAAATCTTGCATCTGCATATTTACTTCCAGTTCTGCATGTTGTACACAAAAAAAACCACACACACACCTACACTTGCACATACTCACCCCCTACCATCCCCTTGTATATTTCTCTCTCTCTCTCCCTCTTTCCCTATCTCTATATCTTTCTCTGTGTGTATATTTCACGAACCCCCTCCCCCTCACCCCTGATCATAGACCCCCCTAACGCAGAACTTACTTAGGCTATTTGTAGCCTAGGTATAGGGGGGACCTGCCTGCCCCTCCCTCCCTCGTTCCGTCTTCTTGTACTTAGGCCGATTTTGACCTAAGTATAGGGGGACCCCACCCCCCCCTCAGTTCTGTTATATCACCCTATATTTGAACGAGCCTTGGCTTCATGGCACTTGTGCTATGAGGACATAGCAAATTTTAAGTATAGGGGGGTATACCGTATATTATTGTATATTTACTTTAGCCTTAGCTCGCGTTTTAAATCTCTTTTAAAATTTTATTTTTTCGGGCTGGGTTTTGGTAATCTTGTGAACTGAGTATAAACCTTGTAAAAATTGTTCATTAAAAATTGAGGGATTAATTTTTGTAAATATTCCTGAAAATTGAAAAAATAATTAAAAAATCTTTCTTGGATGTTGACTCTGACTACTAGGTTTAGTAGGCATTTTCAGTGAGGGAACCTCGGTCTCCCTTAACAGAGTGGGTGGTTTAGAGGACATCGCATACGGCCCCGTCCTCAAGTAACACGGGCCTCGACCGTACTTACACCCATACTGGCTGAAAGTGTATACTTTTATTTGAGCCTGGGCCAATAATTGTATCTCCGTGGAAATTAAAAAAAATAAAAATTAAAACCCATACAAATCTGCAAAAGATAAAAATCACACAAAAATTCACTAACCCAAGGAGTTTGTGTATTCCTGACACATTCACACTCACGCAAGGCTTGAGAATTTTGAGGACACTGGATCTCTGGGATCTAGAGAGTCTGAGTTAACATGCCTTAGTCATTAGGGTTTTCAAGACTTAAATATCTACACTTTCTGGTTTGAAAGATTTGAGTGCTATATTGCACTCTTCATCTCTACCTTCAAGATAATATGATCAGCACAGTCACTTCCACAACTGCATGATTGATGAGCTGAGTTGAGATATCACTTGAGGAACTAGGACCAGAGATTTGAGTTTAGACCTGATCTTATGATATTCGAGGATGGGATAAAGTTAATGAAGGCTTCAGAAAACCTGAATGTCAGCAAAACCTTAGCCAGTATGTGAACAAGATTCATATGCTATCTCTTTGATATTTACCTAAAACTGTCAGGGTGTGATGAAACTTAATGGAATTTGTTGATCAGTGTGCGCCAACTTTTGGTAAAAGCAGTGGAGCTAGCCAACAAAAGAAATGAAATGTCAAAGAAAAAGCTCTGAATACCAAAATCCAATCACAAATGGGCTTCCACCAATGGCGAGCGCTCCCAAACATTTTCAAAGTATCCACTTGGACCAAGCGCTATGTAGGACCAAGGAGTCGGGCTGACACCACAAAAAGGGCCCTGCATCGTAAGCGATACAAGTCTGGGTGTCGAAGGTATCTTAGATACTCAGAAAAGACACACCCCAGTGTACTCCCAGAAAAACAAGTGCAGACGACTCCAACTCTTTTGACGGACACATTGATCAACAAAATAATAATATACATGTATTGAGTAAAAGGCACTCGAAAGGCCCCTTGTTCCAATGTGAGGGTGAGAAAAATAGACACAATCCCATGTCCCTCCATCATCTGGTCGTCCATATACACTTTCAAGTCGGACAAACTAATGAGACGGTTGACTGAAGATAGAATAGACTTATTCCCTAGTGTTGAAGATTAGGTCTAGAGGAGGATCTTTGGGACTGGAACCTTGAGTGATGAATCGACTCGGCTCTCATGAAATGCAGTATACTAAATGTCATATCCTTATATTCTATGTACAAAAAGAGAGTCTAATAATCAGAGAAGTTGGATTCCTTCTGACTAAGGCTTGGATAAACCTGGAATTTTAGGATCACTTAGGTCAAGGGTCTTCGAAAAAACAAGCCTTGAAAATTTCACGCGCACTATCAGGAAATAATCTGACTCCTTCATTCTTTAGATGCTCGAGGACAAGCATGGTTTAAGTATAGGGGTATGATGAATCTCGTATTCATCTAGCTAAAAACTCACTAGTAAACCCCTGGCCTAAACAATTCAATAAAAACCACCATCAATTCTTTATTTTTATCTTGTATTATATTGTATATATTTTACCATTAGAATATTGCTTTTAATTCCCTCTTATTTTTCTTGTAATTATTTTACTCTCAAAAATCCCTAAAAATTAGGTAGAATAGTTGTCTACAGCTCACTAACCATTTAAAAAGATAAAAAATACAAAAAAATCTCAAGCCTTAAAACTTGGTGTTTTTATTCCCCTAAAAATACCTCCAAAAATAGAGTTTTGTACAAATGACCTCTTTTGGTTTTTTGACCAACATGAAAGTTGCAGATCTCGTCGAGACGAGCAACTTTCATGTTTTGACTTTTTCTAATTCGATCTCTAATTATTTCTTTTCTAATTTTCTTTGTATTTTTCTCTCTGAATTTTCTCATTGGGCCACGTGGCGCTCTCTGGAGCCGCCACGTGGTCTGCTTCATCTCACGCCACCCAGCGCCCTCCTGGGCCGCTGGATCAACTCTACCCCGCCTCCATCTCCGCCGTCCATCCTCGCCTCATCTCCAACCGTCAGATCTCTCCTGAGATCTAATCTCACCCACCCGCTTCCGCCTACTTCTCAGCCACTAGATCCCCTTCGCATCCTACGACCCCCATCTCCCCACGCCATCTCTTCACCGCTCACCGTTGGATCCCTTCCATCTCCTAATCCGATCCGTTCCTCAGTGCCTCAACCACAGCCCTCCGATAAATTTCTCATCCAAAGCCCCTCCTCACGCCACGCCTCCCCTGTATCCTCACCCGTTCGATCAATCTGATCACAGTCATCTGCACGCGCGCCTATCCCAACCATTGGATCATGAGATCCAACGGTGCCCTAAGCTTTGTCTACCTCCAGCCCCGGCTGTTACCCCTTGCAACGCCCCCGACCCCTTCCATATTTGGAGCTCCTCTCAGCCACTCACTCCTCGTCCTAACACCTCCATCACAAAGCTCTACCTTCCGTTACCCTTGCCAGCTCATCAATAAGCCGCCATGAAACCCTAGCCTCTTCATTCTATCGGTGACATCTCTGCCGGCCATCCCCTGTAACACACCACCATCTCCTATTTAAACACCCCCTCCGCGACCGAGCACGTCGTCCACCAATTTGGGCCCTAGCCTAGCCTCCCCCGCCCCTCCGGTGACAGCGGAGAGGGCGGGACGTCAAGGCAAAGATGGCTTGGGTCCGGTGTTGACCCGCTACTCCCCCGCCGAGTATCGGGCGCCGCAGGCGTCCGACGAGCTCCACGTCAAGATCGGATATGCTGGGCGACGACCTCCGAGCTCCATTGGAGCTCAATCCCAGGTCAATTCCTTCGCCAACTCCTCGCTCCGGCGAGGAGATTTTCATCTTTGTTTTCTTTAATTTCTCAAATTATTACACCACCCTCAGCCACTGCCACCTTCTTCTAATCAACCCACCAGCTTTGCCACACCACCAGCAATCACACGGACCCCTCTCCCTTCTCCAAGACATCCCCCGCTCCGATCCCCTTCTTCTCCCGCTCCGGCGGCAAAGAAGCCTCAGGCTACCATTCCCGTCACCTCCACGGCCTTCCGTTTCACCTCACAAACACACGCACACACCATGCTTCAGCTATACTAATGTTTGCAGGTGCTTCCATCGACAATAGCCGGAGTTCAGATCTGAACTTATTCCAGCTCCCCGCCTCCGGCGAGGCTTCACCGAGCAACACTTCTGATCCACCAAGGAGCCTCGTCTCTGCTCTAGGACCTTCGCCGCACATCCAGATAGCTTCCTCGACCATCCGACGACCTTACGAGGTGAGGCGGAGCCAGCAGCAGGTCGCCGGAGCCCCGCCTCCTCCGGGGACCTGCGGAGGAGCACAAAGGTACATGCACCGTCCGATCCTCCTGATCGGACAACCCTGATGAAGACACGTGGTGGACCCGAGCCTCTTCCCCAACCTACAGGCTCAGGTCATCCGATCCTCGCGCTGTACCACCAGATGCTGCCATGTGTGCCCGAACCTGCGGCTGTGATCCGAGCTTGGGCCCCTCGCGTGCCTAGCACGTGAGGTGCTGGGTAAATTGCAGAGAAGACCCCCGTGGTTTTGAAGAATTGCATTTTGGTCCTCCAAGCGCGTGCGTCATGTGCGCACCTGGGGTATTTTACAGAGATGCCCCGCCAGGTTTTGGAAATTACAAACAAGTCCCTGCGCGCAATGGGAAAATTGCATAGGACCCCAAGCGGTTTTTCATAATTGCATTTAGGTCCTTCTAGGGCCTAAATGCAATATTTACCCTTTATTTTTATTGCATTTTTATTACAATTATGCTCTTGCACTGTTTTTAGCATAACTTGAGCATCGTAGGTCCAAATTGCATGATTTTAGTGTTGTTTTGATCCTTGTTTGTCCTCTACATTTTAGCATACTTATTTGTCTCATTTGCTCCTGTTTTAATTAAAGTGAATTTTTATGTGGGAATTGAGACCCTGCTCTCCTTGTTTTGCTTTGATTGGATGACCACTTTATTATTGTGATTAAATTGACACTGACTTCATTTTATATTGTGTTGCTCATCATTTTTTGGGTATAATTGTAGTGTTTAATCTGTGCATCATTTCTCCTGCATTTTTGCTCATGCATCTCTATAATTGCATAAAAATCGATAAAAAATGCATGCATCCTCGCATTACTATGTAATTAGCATAAATTGCATGAGGACCTGAAATGGAAATTAATTGACATTGTGCCTTCATGAATCAAAATTCAATACACACATTAGGCAGCCGTGTCCTTGTGTTCGACCTTGGTACACTTGCCAAGTTAAAATATTCCACGACATTCAAAGATCGTGGTTTTTGCTGAACCAAATTCGTCTCCTATACTACGACTTATTTATCTCTATTAAAGAGGCGGATTTCGCACTCATCACTAAGCAATCAATAAATTAGTAATTTTTCTTTTAACAAAAAAGTACAATCTACTTTCGTCTACTAGAAAACTATAGTTGATTAAAAATATCTTAATGTATCGTGCCAGACTTTATATGCGCTTGTTTAAGTCTATAAAGAGCTTTCCCATGCTTAAAGACATGATTAGAGTTTTTGGTGTCGACAAATCTTGATGGTTGTCTGACATAAACTTCTTCCTTGATCAAGCCGCTTAGAAATGTACATTTTACATTCATTTGAATTAACTTGAAACTTTTGTAACAAGCAAACATAATAACATTATGATTTATTCAATCTTAGGAATGTGTACATAGGTTTCATCAATTGATGCCTTCTTCATGATTGTATTCTTGTGCTAGGAGTCTGGCTTTATTTTTAACAACTTTACCTAACTCAACTAACTTTTTATTTCTAAAGTCTCATCTTATTCCAATCATATCATGATCCTTAGGTTTGTGCACTAAATCTCGTGCATGATGTCTTCAAAGTGAATGAGGTCATATTGCATTGCCATAAGACTTGAGTCTTCATTGTACGTCTCATCAATAGATTTTTTGTCTCTTTAGGGGATATAAGAGCGAACATAGCAAATGTGTTTATGTACGATCGTCTTTGAATACTACAAGATGCATCTCCCATTAGCAACATTTTGGGATGATCTTTCACAAAGTTGAACTTTTTAGCAAACCATGATAGTTCTTACTCTGTGATATGTCAGAATAATCGATATTGTGTAGTTCTTCAGTGTTACCTTCTATCGATAGTGAGAGGGTAATGCTGACACTCTCATAAAATGATAAATTGACGGAATCCTCAATTGTCATAATCTTCTTTTCGAATACCTTATATGCTTTGCATCATCATGAACAGCCTAGAAAGATTCCTTCATCATTTTGAGATAAAATTTATCAATATTATCCTTAGTATTGATAATAAAGTATTTATGACCAAGAATTGATTAATTTAATATGGATCAAAATGTGGATTAAGACATAACATGTGTATATATAGCTTATACTCAAAAATAATGGGGCGTGCCAGATTCACATAGAACCATTCGAGAGCATTCCTAAAGTATACGATTTTTGCATTTGACTACACTTTTATGAGCTATTGTTTTGGGTGATGAAAATTCATTCTTAATCCCAATCTTTATATAGAATCACGAGAAGGCTTCATTTTTGAACTCTCAATTGTAATCACTTTTAGACTATGTAGCGGTTCCTTGCTTTTAATATGCTCAACTAGCTTTGTAAACTCTACTAGAGATAAGATTGTGTTTGTAATAAACAAAACTCATGTATAATGTGAATAGTAGTCAACTGTAATAAAGCAATAACGAAATCCACTTATGCTCTCAGCTTTTGTTAGTCCAAAGAGGTTTAGTCCAAAGAGATTTTGTTATGGTGACTACGTTATTGGCTTTAAAGGCTAATTTGTGTTGTTTTACTCGTTTACAAGCTGTGGAAAGGTCTATTTCCCATAGGTTTAATCCGATTATCTTGTTAATGTGTTTCATATGAACGTGTCCTACACTGTCGTACCATAGTAAGGTTTCATTTTGTGATGCTAGTAAGCAATCTAGTGAACTATGCTCATCAAAACTTAGTGTGTGTTTGTTTATGTGCCTACATCCTTATAGAAAAATTTCTCGTGAATCGTATTCTATTACTTCAAATTAGTCCTAAGAAAAGGACATTTAAAATCGTTGTCAAAAATCTGAGAAATACTTAAAAGGTAAAGATTTAAGCCTTTTACTAAACTAATTTTACCTGATGAAGTAAGAGTTACAAATCAAACCTTCATACTTGTGTGGTTGTCGCAAAGTGTGATTGTTCCACCTTTCGTGTGTTCTAGCTTGATGAAGAGTTTCCTAGTCAAGTGTTTTAAGCAATCATTGTGCATGATCCATTTGCCTTTTTTTGTCGTGTTTGAGATGTTACGAAAAAGTGCTTGTCAATGTGATGATTTATGGTTTGTCTGCATCTAGTAGAGTTGATTTCCCTTATACGATAGATTTTCACCTTTATTATTCTATAGTTCCAATCCTTGTGATTTATATATTCCGAGTTCCTAAAGTCTGAAAAACAAATGTAAAGAGCAGTCTTCGATATCCATTGTTTATGGATCCTTGTGATATTGGTCTGGTTCTTGATTCCAAGATTAGGAGTGGATGAAATAAAAGATCTTGTGTTGGAAGTGCTAGTTGTGTCTGATTTCTTTTTTATGATAGATTGATATCCTACTCCAAACTTAGTTTCTGATTAATAAGAAGCTCCTAAACGTTTGTAAAGGCCTTCTTTACCTTTAGTGAACTTAGCTATGTAATTTACAAAAGTTTAAATTTTTCTTTTTAGTTCATCTGTGTTATCTTCTAAGGTTTCTATGTTATCTTTACTTATTGAATTTTTACTTCATCTTTCAACATTATATTTTCTTTTCAAAGTTTATTGCATATCCTTGTAATTACTTAAAAGCATCTAAAAGCTCATCAAATGTAAAGTCACAAGATTATACCCCATAATATATTGCCATTAGATAGAGAAGTGCTTCCTTGTTTTCTGATTCTTTAATATCGCCTTCACTTGAGTCTAACATGTCCCAGTTGTTATGCATGGGCATTCTTATGAGGAACTTCTTGTGATGCTTTGATGATTTTTCCTCTTCACAGTTTTTCTGTCCTTTTTCTTGAAGGAGTTATGCTGCTTGGCATGATTTTTCGATTAAAGGGGCATTCCCTTTGTAGCATATAATAGTGTTCTTTATGTATTTTTCAATTCATCATGAACTTATTGAACTTTCTGACATTAGAACAATATTTTCTTCGTATGAATCTTCTGAAGTGGTTGATATCAACTTCTAGCACTAAAATCTTATTTTTCTTCTTGTCTGCACTTTGTACCTTTTCTTATTGCTTTTCAACTTCGTATGTGAGAAGCTTGCCTATCAGATCATCCAATGGCAAGTACGTTTGAATCATTTGGTTCTTTGATGACGGTTGCAGTAGTTCTCCATTATCATGTTAGTAATCTCAAAAGTTCTTTCACCTGCATGTTTTCCATTACATCCGCATCAAGATTCTTTAATCCATTCACTATATCTATGAATATATTGTCTATATCTTGAACTGATTCTCCATCTTCATTTTTGAGTAACTCGTATATTTTTCTAAAAAAACTGATGCGAGTTTCTTTAACTTTGTTAGTGCCTCTACATGTAATACTGAATTTGTTACAAAATTTGCATGCAATCATGCGTGCCCATACACTGTTGCATACTTGAATTCTTCTTTGTAATTTTTCTAATATTCTATAAAAATCCTAAAAATTAGATTAATGGTGTATATAATATTGTAAAAATAAGCAAAATAATTAAAATAGGTTCAACGTGACCAGACTCTTGAGAAGGATCCACCTCTTTGAGGTTTGTTTGATCAAATGGCCCACAATTGTCCATCCACGCCTCTCCAACAACCGTCTGATATTCAGATCAGATGGTGCACATTACATACCACTTCACCCCTCATTCTGACATGTGGAGCGATCTCATCCTTCTAATCTCTTCCAATCTTACAATCGTGCCTCATCGTCAAGCTCCATCCTTCACCACAACACGTGAACATCTTCTCACTGGCGGTTCTTCTCCATATAGCCCCCTCCTCTCCAAGTGCCCTCTCGCCTTGTTCCTATGGATATCGATAGCATGTGCAACCTTCTCCTTCGCCACCCACTCTCCATATACTTCCACATCAACATGTCCATCTCTCATCAGCGGAAGTGTCCGTTGCAGGGTATCTACCCTTGTGCGAGAGACCTTCGAAGCCCCCCTTGCCTTCTGTGACAGAGAGAGAAAGAGAGGTTGAGTGAAGACTGAGGAACCTCTCCGGTGAGATCTGAAGGTCAGACACCTTTGTTATATCCATCTGAAAATGCTTGATCTCCCTGTCAGCCATCCACGTTGAGCGAAGACCAAGGATCATCCTTGAGCTGTAGCATAGGCGCAGTCTTCATCCCCAACTTCATATTCATCTTCCAGATAAACCTCAGTATCACTCTCTTCTTGTTTTCACCGATTTAATTCACATCGCACATATGCACACATCCACACCCACACCCATGCCCACGCATACGCACATACACATGCATATGCACGCGCACGGGCGCATGCAGACTTAGATCAGTCCAATTACTTCCACACCATCTCCGCACTTCACACACCTTCACGCTATACACCGGTCACCCTTCTCCATCCAAACATCCCTTCACATCGGTCTATTCTTCTTCCGGCAAGGATGAAGGACCCAATAGGCTTCATCTTCTTTATTATGCTTTAGCCCCTCCACTCTGTCCATCTAACCCTTGAATCAATTCCCCTTTGCTTCAGCTATCGATCTAACACATGCAAGTACCCAAAGACTTCAGTGATAGGAAGTTTCAAAACCTCTTCAATACCAAGCTCTGCCTCTAACGAGGCTTTATCAACTCGCCACTTCAACTACCGTCGTCGCCTCCCCAACCCTCTATTCCCTTCGCCTGAGCATCAAGAAACTTATCTGGCCTTTTGTGAAGCTGAAGAACCATGGAGGAGCTCAGGACATCGTTGGAGCACCAGCCGCACACCACCGACTACGGAGGAGCACCAACTAACAATTACCATTGGATGAGTCCTTGCCCGATCTAACGATTCATAAGAGGAGCTTTCATCAACCGTGATTAGTCCCCAGAAGCATCATAGTCGTCCGCCTCCATGTCGATCTGAGCCTTTAGATCTCTTTTATACTACGACGCTGATTGATTCCAAGTAGGATTGATTCCAAGCTACCCTCTCTAGACATGCAAGCTTAGTGAGCCGAACCTAGATCAGAGGAACAATAGACATCCACATGGGCCGAGCCGCCTCACGTCCCGAGCCTCAAGCCGAGCCTCTGCCCTCAGGTGCCCTATCATGTGCCCGCTTGGGCTTTTTGCATCCAGGCCCCGCCATCTCCTCATATTGACACTTATACCTCTATAAGTCTGGATATTTACACTCAAGCCCCTTTGACTTATTTAATTTGTAGATAAGACCCTTGCACATGTATTTAATTAGTTTTTTAAATTACTTTTAATTATGTTTCATTGCAAAAGACCCCTAGATTATATTGTGAATAACTTTTGCATATGAACTCCAAGTTTTATTAAATTGGTCTTGATTTATTCATAATTCAATTCTCTATCTAATTATGCATTGATTGTTATGATATGATGTCCCTATATTGATTAATTCATAGAACAAAGTCCTTGATTGTTTAGTCTTGTATAATTTGCCATTAATTTATCCTAGCTTAATATTTCACATAAAAGTATGCAAATGTATACATGTTAAATACATTTCCTATTTAATTGAGTTTTTAACTAGTTTGAATAAACTTTAAATCTCATTAAATAGGAATATGTATTCATCTATTTAGGGATCTAGATGCTTTGATTTAAAATGCAATTGATTAGTCAATTCAACATCTTACATGAGCACTATTTGTTGAATTAATTCAAGTAGACCAATTCAAAGCATTTGTGTAAAAAAATTGAGGAGCCTTTTTGTGTGTTTCACATGTTTGTTTTGTGCATAACATTCATTTTGTATCATTATATTTTGCATTTAAAAAGATAAAATATTGCATGCATCACATTGTCTTGTATCTAATAGCAATACATTAGATAAATTATATATTTTAACCTAGATTAATTATCTTAAATCATTTGTATCTTGAGTTCGACCCTGGACTTGGCGGGGATAAATTAAGCCACACTCTCTTCATCGAGACTTTTTAAATGTGGTTCCGACAATCCGCTATTAGCTCATACTACAATTTGACCACTTTAGAGTAGCGAATAAGAAATTTATCAAATGACATCATTGTCAGGGACATGACGTATTTAGGGCACTTAATTAGGTTCAATATCTATTTTGTTGAATCTTAGAGCATTTTATGTCAAGATACTTTTTGTGACATTCTATCCTCTTACTTGTTTTGTATTTGTTTTCTTTTCATTATTCTTATATATATTTGAATTTATCTCTCTATTGTATTGTATTAGACCAAGCTTTATTGTGGTCAAGGCCTAAGGAGATGAGGATACCAAGGCGACACAGAGGCGAGATGCTTGGAGCAACTCGCTGAGAAGACCACGATCCATCTACATTAAGTAGAAAGATAGTGTAGAGTAAGCTAGATTTTTTTTCAGTTATCATTTTGTAGTTAAGTTGTAATAAGTATTTGTCATTTCCAACGGTTCTCAGTTGAGAGCTCGTGTTTGTAAACAAGAGACTTTGGACACTTCCTTTCTTTTTGTATGCCGAGAATTGTTTCATCATTTGTTTAGAGGGTCGGGCTCGACTTGAATGGCCAACATTTAGGAAGGCCCATGGCTATTAGAGCTCTCTTAGGGTTTTTGCTTGTGCTCGATTAAATTAGGCTACACAAAGATTCATTTAATATATACACCTTAGCTCATTCTGATTAGCTCAAGTTAATTTCAATTCTTTCGCGCTAATAGACTTTATGCTTAGGAGCATTTTCATTGACTTGCATCTCATATCCATAGTTTTTTATTCAGTTGTGCATCCCACATGGAGATTGCTGGGAGTCACTGTAAGTATATCTAATTGAGCATACATCATAAATTTCCCGCTTGCATTCAATTTCCTCGACTTCTCTCTCTTGAGTTTCACAACTTAGGATTAAAAGGAATTGGGACTAACATTAAGCATTGATTTGTGCTCACTTAATTTTGAAGTGATAACCAAATTAACATTGGGACTGCTAAATGCAAGTTGACCAAATAACTTGGAATAAAATCCACCTTGTCTTACGAGAGAGTAAACCTCATCCTTGCTTACAGGTACTTACCTTCGGATTTTGAGTGCGTGAGGACATATCCATAAGTATATAGCATAAATACCCTAGTCTTGCACCCTATGTCTCCATATCTGACTTATACAGGTTTGAGAGCTGCAAGTGCTCGCCTCCGACCATAGTCGACATTTTAGGTGTGTAAGTCTATTATCTCCTGTAAGGGTATGTTATAACCCGACAACCCAGGAAGATCAATCTTTTGATTGAGGAATAATAGGACTACATATGTTCATGAGGGAGATATACATGTGTAATGGACACATAAGATTGTTCTATCACCAATTTAAAATCGAAAAGATACTTGGTTGGAACTTTGCATCCTTAACTATGTGAAGTTGGTGAATAAGGGGTATGTATTGTGTGTGTTTAAAGATTGCACATTTAAGTGACTTCTCATGAGATCAAATAATTTCCTTGATTCATTTCATTATGCTCTTTCCGTCTCTTTTTGAAATTGGAGATGAATCTGGGGGGGAGTTTATTCAGATTTTGCAAACCTCTCATTGAGCTCCTCCAATATCATGTCTTCTAAGATCCTAGAGAATTACTTTCCTAGACCTCCTTGGATTTAAGATGACCCTCTTCAGAGTTAAAGTTCACAAATTCCCACTTAAGATGCGGTCAAACCTAGGACAATCCCTTTCTTTCTTCTCTTTTCACAGAGGAAGACCTTCTCCCTTGGTGAGTTCGATTTGATTTCTACGGCAACTTCTTCTAATCTCAACCCTTTTTCTGATGAAGGTGACCACGATTCAGTAGTCACGATGCCTCCTAAGAAAGAACCAAATGAAGAGGAGTGTGAAGATCCCTTGCAGGCTATTTTAGCTAGACTGGCCGGAGATGAGCAACATAATCTACTTAGATCTTAGATGGGTCAGTTGAATGTAGGTGTTGATGAGCCGATGGTAGATGCGTACAATCCGACCTCATTTCAGAATTACAATTGGTTGAGACCACCTAGCCCAAGATAATGGCTTAGAGTTAAAACTACATTTCCCGTCATTGTTGCCTAAGTTCAATGGGACTGTATATGAGGAACCATTTGCCCTTTGCCTTAGGAGATAAGGCAGCTTACTAGCTAAAGAATTTGGAGGTAGTTATAGCCACCTATACTCCCTTCAAAGATTTATTTTTGAAGAAGTTCTACCTTCTTGATAGGACTAATCAGATGAGGATCGGGATAACGAGCTTCACCCAGTTGCCGCATGAGCCATTTTAAGAGACATGGGAGAGGTTCAAGGATTTACTAAAGAAGTGTCCTTGTCATGGCATGGAGACTTCCATCTTGGTTCAATCTCTTTTTAGTTGTCTCATCCCTGAGATGTAGATGCTAGTGAGCGCTGCCTGTGGAGATAAAGGATAGGGGAAAAATCCTCAAGCACATCACGGAAGCGTGATGATCGCATCGAATGCGATCGGGAGCGACTAGTCGCACTAGTTACTCGATGCAGCGGAAATTAAAATTTTTTATGTGACAAAACTACATGATCCAAGAACACTTCTTGGATCGTTTCGTCTAAACCACAAACAAGTAATAGGATTACCTCTTGAAGCGTGGTTGCGATCGAGTCTCTAAACAAAGAGACCTCCTGTCTCAAGTCCGATCCGACGGAGGAGACGCTTGCGAGCGCGTGGATGAGACGTGTGCTTCTCGCAATCCATGTTGATGATCCAAGCCACGGATCTCCTGATCTCGACAAACGAAATGCGTCGTCTTCTTCACAAGCAAGGCACGCTGAAGTAGACGGAGATTCACAAGCAAACTATCGGGCAGCATAACGACGACGCTGCGGCGATGGAGGATCTCTCTAGGGCATCCATAGTGGACGGCCACATGAGAGATAGAGAGAATGGGCGTGTAGAGAGAAAGAGAGAGAGAGAGAGCATTCATTGATCTCAAGTGTCTAGAAGAGCAAGGGGTGCCTCTTCTTATATAAGGTTTTGGGAGTCCATGGATCCCAATCCATGGACAACACACAATCAATGGTTGAGATTGATTTGTGTTTCTTTCAATGGATAAGATGTTATTGTAAAAATACAACAATAATTGATTTAATTTTTGAATTAATTTATATTGAGAAATCAACATAATTAATCCCAATTTAAATCACTTTGACTGGTATTGGAGATAATGAGATAGAATGAGTCTATCTCTTCAAAAATTCATGAGATCTCATTATCTCATGAGATCTCCATACAACAACAATTCTTGTAAATATTTCTCACGAAAATAATTCACAGTTATCTTGTGAAAAACTTCAATCAAGCCATTGAAATTATATGAATCTCATTCACAACCCAAAACAAAATGTAATTATATTTTCAATTAATCATTCAATGTGAATCCAATTCACATTACAATTAATCAACAAATATAAATCACAATATACTCTCTTTAATATATTATAAATCACATTTATAATATATATGATTAATATAGATAGTGTTATCCACATTATTCATATCCATGATAATTAAATCATATTTAATCATCTTGGATCTCTATTCTCATGTGCCCAAATAACATGAATCACATTCACATTATTCACATCTTTGATAATTAAATCATATTTAATTATCTTAGATATCTCTCTTTATAATATGAATAAAATTCATATTATATATATGATAATTAAATCACATTTAATTATCAATTTTCTCGATGCTTGGATACATATATCAACAATGAAATTATCCCTGAACTCTTTCAAGGATAATGCGCTTTCTCCGCGGATACTTGGAGATAAGGACAGGGCGATTGTATTATTCCACGTATAGTGACTTGGATATTGAAATCACATCTCAAATCCAGATCTCGGGCCTCCCACAGATGCTTGATTAAATTAAGACCGCAAATCTAATCTTCTCATTGTATCTGAATCACATTCAGATCAATGTCCAACATTTGGACCAAGATCAGATTACTTCTCTACTGAGAGGAGTCACTAAAATCCAGACCCGTTTCATCACTCCCTAGGAATGGAAGCGTCATGGTTATACAATCGTTTATGATCACATCACCCTCAGGTATTCCCAATACATGTACATCCTGCATACTGGAAGACTCAGAATAAACTCGAAGTATTAGATGAACTTTATACTGTCTACTTCAGGGTTTTATTAGTAAGTTTCTCATTTGATCATTGGGAGTTGGCATCGATCATATACTTTCCAAAAGCATATATCATACCTAGGTCTTGATCATATACTTTCCAAAAGTATATATCAAACCTACAAATTCAGTCAAGCTTCCAAAGCGAGATAACCGTGCGCACAGAATTTGATTCTTCCCAATATCTCATGAGTGAGCTCATGTCTTCCGGTCTAGTAATGAACATGTATGATCCCTTTGAGAGATCATATTACTCATATGCCCTTGCATGCACACCAACGCGCCAGTGTATAGACCTTGGTTAGGTCATCAACCTATTGGTCTGCCAAATGTACATACTCAGACACATAGTAACACATCTGTCTCCGGTCAGAGGATGCTTTCCTGTATCATGACAACATACGATATAGGACTTTGGTTATCTCGATCTCGTTAAGTCAACCCTTTGGCTTAATTAATCTGACACCTCCGAATCTCTATTCCTATGCAGAGGACCTGCATCAAGAGGTCGGTCAGATATCAGCCTATGAGAGAAAGGATTGCCATCTCCTACTCAGGATGGAGATCACATCTTAACAATCATTTGACGGTGCTTGATGAGTCCTCAATCTAACCCTTTAGATATTCATCCAAGCACCAACCTCTATGATTCAATTATTGAATCAACAGCTGTATGATTATTGAGATGGCCATGGTACATAACCCTAATTGTACTAAGGGACCTATTATGCAAATTATTTATTCTTCATTTCAGATCAGGGAATGATATTCGCAATAACATTTATTGCATAATGGCTCGTCGTGGGCTCGCATGTCCAACAATCTCCTACTAGCCCAAAGAGCTATCAATGGGCTAATCATTTAAACCCGCACTCATGTGACAATCATAGGCTATTTAGAAAATAGCTAGGTAAGCTGATTAGTCACTCTGTTCTCGAGAGACTATGCCAAGTCCTTTTACGGCACTTGCATATCCCCCGTAACAGTGCTCGCATCCAATGTGAATGTTGCATCTTATGCAACCAATACTCAATCTAGTCAAAGCAGTTTTAGTGTCACACTATTGCTCAATAATTATTATAACCAATATTTCCATACTCCTTATCAGAATACCCTTATTCCTGGAGATCTCTATCTCCTAAGGCATCTACAATTAAGACCTTTTAGATCTCTATCTATAAAGTCTTAACTTTTTGAAGATAAGAATTTGAGATCACTATCTCAAAAATCTTGTCATCTATGAAGATTTTGTTATTACTGCAATCAAGTTTTTTCTCTCCATAGGAAGTTTTGAAACATTTTACTACTCCCACTGCATGGCAGATATCTGGCTTTTGTACACATCTAGCATACACTCAGCTTCTCGTAATTGATGCACAAGTGCAAGCAGTTCTAGCATTCACTTCCTCAACTCTTTGAGGTGCTGTCCCTTTAGATAGGTCAATACCATATCTTAAGGGAAGGAAGCCTTCCTTGGGATTTTCCAAGAATGGAACATGTCCAAGGTGTACTACAAATGTGACGGTCCCAATAGCCTCTTTTATTTGCTTCTGAACACCTTCAGAACTAAGATCTAAGAGGTATCCTTGAAATCATATTTCAAGGTATGGAATAGCCAGTCTATAAAACAGTTATTATCATCCTTATATCATTCCAAATGATTAGGATATTAATCTACATTTAGCACGATGAACACATTGGTATTCCCACTAAGCTTCACATAGTTCATCAAGATTCTATTTGAAATCATAAAAATTATAATTTCATCAAATCCTATGTTCCAACTACAAGAAGCTTATTTGAGTCCATAGATGGAGTTCTTCAGCTTGCATACTTTGCTTTCCTCAACCATGAAGCCCTGGGGTTACTTCATGTGCAAATCCTCAGAGAGGCATTCATAGAGTGATGCAATCTTGACTTTCATCTCAAAGATGTCAAAGCCAAGTTGTGTAGCTACAGTTAGCAATATTCTGACGGGTATAAGCATGGTTACTGAAGAGCAAGTCTCATAGCAAGCAATGTCTTCTCTTCCGGTGTGTAGCTCATGGCTATGAGCCGTGCTTTGAAGGTCTCTACCTTCTCATCAGGTTGCCTTTCTCTTGAAGATCCATTTATACCTTAACGGGTCTTACCCATATAGGTGGATCCTCGAGGGTCCATATACAACACTTGTATATGTAGTCTACCTTAGACCTTTATTGCTAACATCCATATTTCCATGTCATGATCCTCAGGAGCTTCATCACATGAAGTCCGATCATTGTCAGACTTAACCGACACATGGAATACATCCTCAAACTCATTTGAAGAGGTATTAATGTTTCATCTTTAATTATCCTTTTAGTTTCCGATTTCAAGACCCTCATTATCATCTCAAGATTCAATAAGTTCCTTTACTTCATTTTCATCTTGATTCTCAAGAGTCTCAACCTCTAAGAATCACATTCTCAGAGATGAGATCTTTTAAGAATCTCAAGTTCATAAAGTAGGTATCCAATACCATCCTTTATTTTCCTAATGAAGTAGCACTCTCTAGTGCTCGATTCTAGCTTACATGCATGGAACCTTATTAATGATATATATTGTAGTCTCTACTACACATATATACCTCGAAACTAAGGGATAATTATGCTAAAATTCATCATTGATCAAATCATGTCACACATGATCCAATTGTATCTCCCTACAACTCTATTAAGTTTAGGTGTGTTAGGAGGACAGAAATGATATTCATATCTTCATAAGGTATTCTTTGAATTTATCTAACAGGTACAAGCTACCTAGGTTCGATCAAATTCATTTCATCTTTCTTCAGCCTTTGATTCCAAACCAAAATTATGAAATCTTTGAACATTTCAAAGGTTTCTTGGGTGAAGAGAAGAAATCTCATATCATGCATACTCATAAATAGATATCACATATCCATAATGTTTATTATGATATAGATGATCCACATACATCAATATGTATGAGTTCTTGAATACCTCGACATCTAACACCATTCCCAGAGAAGGGTGTATTGGACATTTTACTTTGAATACTATATTCACAAGTATGTAAGATTTGAAATTTTAGACATTCTAAAGTTTCATATCTTACTAGTCCATTGATCTCATCAACAAACATATGTCCAAAACTTGATGCCAGATCATTGTCAAATGATCTTCATCCTCCTATTGATCTTTTAAGGTTCAACTTTCAATATTAGAAATCTTAATGAACCATTCATTAATTTTCTAATTTTGTGGAGTCCACTAGATAGATTACTATCTGAAATATATCCATCATAACTCTTTATGATAGGTTTATTCAAGAATTCATGTTTATTTCCAATATTTAGAAACAAACAATGAGTGTATTCTAATATCTAGGTCATAGAGACATTCCCTAAGACTAAGGACTCTCCCACTGAAAATATGAAGTTCATTTATCCAATAGAGATTGTTACAATAATTACATCAATATCCATGTGGATAACTACAAACCTTAAGATTAAATTTTTCCAATCTTCTAAAACATATGCAACAATTGCAAGTGTCATTAGAAGAATGAGATACAATTATTAGATTTTAATCTTATCTTATAAGAAAGTCAATTTCAATGATAAAATGTAGATTATTCTGGTGCTCTATCTGAGTCCTTCTCTAAGGATTCCAGACATACTTGATAGTCATACTATCAACACAACAACTTATTGCAGTATTGACATTCATCCAACTCTTTGGATATCATATGGAACTCACAGAAGTAGGTCAACTCTTTGACTTTCCTTCTTACTCGGGTCCGACCCATTCTTCCACTGTGCTCCCTTTATCTATAAACAACCATTGCTTAAGACTAAGGATCTCTTAAGTTAAATTCAAAAGAACTCAATGTAAGAGCATTTTAACATTTATACATGCTTCATTAAATTCATACAATATGAATATTATGAAGCTTCATGAATGACTAGAGTATAGACAGTAGAATGATGACATTCATCGTATCTACATCCATCTAAACTCTTAAAAAAATTGGTTCAGGTAGGTATTCAAACATTTTGAATACATCATCTCTTATAGAGCTACCATTATGCATGATGCAGTGAACCATGTCATTCATGATAAATGCCAAGAGCACATATGTATGCCAGAATATCTTCTTTGATTTTATAAGAATTAATTTGACAACTACGATCATCATCGACATGCCACTTCCAAAGTACGCTCGATAAAAAATCAAGACTATAGAGACATACGAACCCTAGGGTTGTAGATCTATTGTCTATTTAATTGTCATTCCTCATTATTATGAGGAAACTTGCACATTGCAACCACATACATTATGTGTCCAACTGCAAGAACAATATCGGGATCATGAGTCCAATCCATGATATTTTACTGGTTATTATTGAGTAAAACATTGAGTGGGTTTAATGAAGGATTATCGAAAACAAGAAATTTGCATAAGGGTATATATATTATATATACATATTTTACTTTGATTTAGGAATTTTTATATCAAAGTTGTCCTGCCTTGTCAACACTGAAAGTCCATTCCCTTAATTACTTTCAATGTAAGAGATATACTTACTATTATATCTCAAGCAAGATCTGGAATCTCCTTCCTTATCTTTGTCACATCCCAATAATATGAGAACCTGCAACTCGGATAAAAAGAAACGGGAACACATTCCGCCTTGCAAGTCCAACTTGCATCTCCCAATTCGGTCTTTAACACCCGGGCCCACCACCCCAAAGGTGATGTTGACCTGACATTAATTGAACCAACTGTCAACAGGCTTAATACTCGCTATACGCAATCCAATATCGCCCCAATAATATGAGGACCCGATATTGGGGTCACTACGTATTCGGCCTTACTCTTTTGAGAAGCGAAGAGCCCGATCCAAATGGATTGTATGTAGGAGCTGTCACTTCGGACATGCGTCTCCTACATACAATATCTGACGACAGAACCCTTTGCCTTAACGGGAGACCATGGATGTCACTTATGTGATCCTCCATATCAAATTCAAATTCTAATCAATCATTATGAATCATATTCATTATGATTAATTCATCCAAGGGAAATAACAACTCTATTCATAATAGAGTGTTTTAATTTTAATTGAATTCCAATTAATCTAATCATATTAAATTAATGATCCAATTAATATCCAACAAATATTTTTAATTGTTACTTGAAATATGGTATTATCTCAAATACGTATTATTTTGAATTTTAATAATTAGAAAATACATCATGATCTCTCAGGCATCATTCGTTCCCTACCCGTTGTCATGGCCAGTACCGGCGAGAGTGGGACGGACCGCAACCGATGCGACCCCCTACCCCAGCGATCCCCGACTAGACACCATATCCGCCTCGGGAAAAAGCAATGCCGAGTCAATCACTTTGTACTTGAGATGATCATCGGTTTTTCAACCAAAATTATACCATATAATATTCATCAAAATCATTTTTAAATATTATAAGGAGATTTGTTAAAGAAATCCCAAATCCTATTCAAGCAACAAGGTTTTGCATGTAAAAGTTGTCCTACAACTATTGCGGGATAAACTAGAGTTTTCATGAAAACAATGTTCGTTGGAAATTTCATATTAACCAATTGTGATCAAGATCAACTATCTTATCATTTTGGTTAATGCAATGTCATTCAAGGAAATAATTATCATCTTTAAATATTTTACAAGTATTTATCAATACTCATTTCAGAAAATTAACAATTAATTTTCATTAATTTATTTGAATGACAATCACAAGGTTCATGATAATGATGCAATTTCCAGCAGTGACCTTCACTAACTAAAAATAGCATATTTCATTCATTTTATATCTAAATTAAGCAAAATCAATTTCCAGAGATTGATAACTTGATTTAAAAATAAAATCATGTGATAAATACGCATTTCCAAGCATTTTAAAACCGTAATTAACATCTTAATTACGTCTCTAATTTCCATCCTCGAAACAGTTGATATATGGTCAATAAAACGATCATATCTTGAGCAAACGGAATCCAAATTACGAAACTCAAATCCTACTGCTTCTTTAATTAATGGGGAACATTATCCAATTAAAAATTTCGTGTTTAAACATTTTAAACAGGGTCAAAATTTTATCACAAGACAGGGTTGCAAAAATTGAAATGCTAAAATCTTCACGAACCCAAACGAGCCCAAATCTTTGTAGGTTCATGGATCTAATCCAAAACCTTCGACAACCTGGCTCTGATACCACTTGAAGGATACGGGAAAAATTCTCAAGCGCATCACGGAAGCATGATGATCGCATCGAATGCGATCGGGAGCGACTAGTCGCACTAGTTGCTCGATGCAGTGGAAAGTAAAAATTTTTATGTGACGAATCCACTTGATCCAAGAACACTTCTCGGATCGTTTCATCTAAACCACAAACGAGTAATAGGATTACCTCTTGAAGCGTGGTTGCGATCGAGTCTCTAAATAAAGAGACCTCCTGTCTCAAGTCCGATCTGGTGGAGGAGACGCTTATGAGCGCGTGGATGAGATGTGTGCTTTTCGCTATCCATGTTGATGATCCAAGCCACGGATCTCCTGATCTCGACAAACGAGATGCGTCGTCTTCTTCACGAGCAAGGCACGCTGAAGTAGACGGAGATCCACAAGCAAACTATCGGGCAGCATAACGACGACGCTGCGGCGATGGAGGATCTCTCTAGGGCATCCATAGTGGACGACCACATGAGAGATAGAGAGAATGGGCGTGTAGAGAGAAAGAGAGAGAGAGAGAGAGAGCATTCATTGATCTCAAGTGTCTAGAAGAGCAAAGGGTGCCTCTTCTTATATAGGGTTTTGGGAGTCCATGGATTCCAATCTATTGACAACATACAATCAATGGTTGAGATTGATTTGTGTTTCTTTCAATGGATAAGATGTTGTTGTAAAAATACAACAATAATTGATTTAATTTTGAATTAAATTATATTGATAAATCAACATAATTAATCTCAATTTAAATCACTTTGACTGGTCTTGGAGATAATGAGATAGAATGAGTCTATCTCCTTAAAAACTCATGAGATCTCATTATTTCATGAGATCTCCAAGATTTACAACAACAATTGTTGTAAATATTTCTCATGAAAATAATTCACAATTATCTTGTGAAAAACTTCAATCAAGCCATTGAAATTATGTGAATCTCAATCACAACCCAAAACAAAATGTAATTATATTTTCAATTAATCATTCAATGTGAATCCAATTAACATTACAATTAATCAACAAATATAAATCACAATATACTCTCTTCAATATATTATAAATCACATTTATAATATATATGATTAATATAGATAGTGCTATCCACATTATTCATATCCATGATAATTAAATCACATTTAATCATCTTGGATCTCTATTCTCATGTGCCCAAATAACATGAATCACATTCACATTATTCACATCTTTGATAATTAAATCATATTTAATTATCTTAGATATCTCTCCTTATAATATGAATCAAATTTAAATTATATATATGATAATTAAATCACATTTAATTATCAATTTTCTCGATGCTTGGATACATATATCAACAATGAAATTATCCATGAACTCTTTCAAGGATAATGCGCTTTCTCTACGGATACTTGGAGATAAGGACAGGGCGATTGTATTGTTCCACGTATAGTGACTTGGATATTGAAATCACATCTCAAATACAGATCTCGGGCCTCCCACAGATGCTTGATTAAATCAAGACCGCAAATCTAATCTTCTCATTGTATCTGAATCACATTCAGATCAATGTCCAACATTTGGACCAAGATCAGATTACTTCTCTACTGAGAGGAGTCACTAAAATGCAGACCCGTTTCATCACTCCCTAGGAATGGAAGCGTCATGGTTATACAATCGTTTATGATCGCATCACCCTCAGGTATTCCCAATACATGTATATCCTGCATACTGGAAGACTCAGAATAAACCCGAAGTATTAGATCAACTTTATACTGTCTACTTCAGGGTTTTATCAATAAGTTTCTCATTTGATCATTGGGAGTTGGTATCGATCATATACTTTCCAAAAGCATATATCATACATAGGTCTTGATCATATACTTTCCAAAAGTATATATCAAAACCTACAAATTCAGTCAAGCTTCCAAAGCAAGATAACCGTGCGTACGGAATTTGATTCTTCCCAATATCTCATGAGTGAGCTCATGTCTTCCGGTCCAGTAATGAACCTGTATGATCCCTTTGAGAGATCGTATTACTCATATGCCCTTGCATGCACACCAGCGCGCCGGTGTATAGACCTTGGTTAGGTAATCAACCTATTGGTCTACCAAATGTACATACTCAGACACATAGTAACACATCTGTCTCCGGTCAGAGGATGCTTTCCTGTATCGTGA
The DNA here is from genome assembly GCA_037367405.1 of Ottelia alismoides. Lineage (NCBI taxonomy): Eukaryota > Viridiplantae > Streptophyta > Magnoliopsida > Alismatales > Hydrocharitaceae > Ottelia > Ottelia alismoides. The sequence continues at coordinate 163,228 of JAZKJV010010225.1, read as the reverse complement.
CAGCATACGATATAGGACTTTGGTTATCTCGATCTCGTTAAGTCAACCCTTTGACTTAATTAATCTAACACCTCTGAATCTCTATTCCTATGCAGAGGACCTGCATCAAGAGGTCGGTCAGATATCAACCTGCGAGAGAAAGGATTGCCATCTCCTACTCAGGCTGGAGATCACATCTTAACAATCATTTGACGATGCTTGATGAGTCCTCAATCTAACCCTTTAGATATTCATCCAAGCACCAGCCTCTATGATTCAATTATTGAATCAACATCTGTATGATTATTGAGATGGCCATGGTACATAACCCTAATTATACTAAGGGACCTATTATGCAAATTATTTATTCTTCATTTCAGATCAGGGAATGATATTCGCAATAACATTTATTGCATAATGGCCCGTCATGGGTTCGCATGTCCAACAACAGATACTTATCTAAGGGAGTACATGTCATCTGGAAGGTATTCGAGAAGATGGCTAACAGTAGCCATTTACAAACCACTAGCAGGTTGTATGTTGACACCCTTCTCACACTCCTATTAGAGGGGTTAAATAGGTTGTCATTGATCTTGCTGGAGACTTGATTCCTAGCACGAGAATCATCACTGATAAGCATACACTTGTAGAGCAGATCAATAAGAGAGTTAGTGAGTTAAACAAACTCACTGAACCAGATGGTTTGGCTAAGAAGCTTAAGCAGATGAAGGAGTTATCTGAAAGGGTATCTAAGACAAAATACATGTCTTGACTGCATCTTCTGTTTCCATTTACCACATACATCATGTACAGGAGCAGACAACACATGAGACTCAGACTACATGGGTAGAAGACCACTCTTATACCCAATAGTGCTAAAATGAAGAACTGACAACAATGACAATTTGTGAGGAGCCGTCACATGTGTGGGAGGTGAATGGTGTATGGTATAACCATGATCCTGCCAACAGACAAGTAGGAATGGGGGACTGTTAGCAGTATCGACGTCCTCCTGCATACCCCAACACCAATTTCACCCCAGCACCTCATCCTTCACAGCCATATGCAGAAGCTCAGTGTACTGAGTCACCAAGGCAACAACAGTTTCATCAACAACAATAACAGTATGGAAAATCAGGCCAGCATGGCTAGTTTTCACAAACACACCCACAACAACAGTATCGTCGACAAGGCCAACATGGAGAGTCTTCACCGTTCCACTTTTAGCAAGGTCAGGTCAGGCATAACCCAGACCCATATGCATCTTCTTCATTTCCATTTGATGTGCATCAACAAATTCTAGATAAGATTCGAGCATATAAGAATGAGGTACATGACATGAGGGTAGACCTCAACCGGATCTCGCAATAGGTGGATGAGATGACTACACCATCGACCTCCGTTCCTGTCGAGATTCAGGCGAACCCCAACAGCTTGAACAAGAGTCGGCAACACCACCATCATCAGGTATATTACTCCCATTCATCCCAATATGAGCATGGCATTTTTTCATTTGATAATGTTAACCATATGTCACTCAGGAGTGGAAGGATTGTAATCGTATCTGATCAGACACAAGTAAGGGAGGAAGACAATGGTAAGGCTCTACACGAGGAGACCTCAGAAGATGAAGAGGAGAGGTATCATCAACAAATTCATCATCATCACCAAAAGCATCAGAAGATGATGGACAGAGCTAAAGGGAAGAAGAAAATAAAGAGCATAGGGTACCCTGATTCAAGTGAGTCTGAAAAGGAGGAGGACCTTGCATCTCAGCCTGAGGAGGACACACCAACCGTAGCTACACCATGATCTTTACTTAATGATTTTAATTTCAAGTTTGGACATGACTCTATTTGTGAGAAGAACTCAGTTTCTTTGAATGAAAAGCATCATATTCAATTTATGACTCTGATTCTTTATCTCCGCATGCTTCAATACATTCCCCCCCCCATGCTTTTATGGCATGAATGCGAAAAATCAAAAGGATTCAAAAAGATGATCATGAAATTGCACGGTTCTGTAAAGAACACATAATGGTTAAGGTGATATTTGATGAGTATGCAGACAATGATCTCTCCTTTCAAAAATACCTTAAAGTACACATGTTAGGGTTAGCAAAAAGAAGCTAGACAACCACATTTAGAAACATGTCTATATTATTGCCACTACTTGTATCAAGAATCAACAGCTTTTGAGAGAGAAGAGAGATATGGGTGCATATTATGTAGATAGTCATATTGATGACATTTTGTTTGCACGCACTCTCTTTGATAACAATTCTTCTGTAAACCAATGACCTTTATACCTATACAACAGGCTGAATCTAGGACTTCTTAAGGATTCCCGAGCTTTACTCCAAGTTGCAGATAAATCCACAAAGAAGGCCACATGTGAGGTTAAAATGCTATCTTATCGATTACGAGAAAGGAATACCTGGTGGACTTTATTGTCCTTGATATGGAATCCCTCAATCATTGGAGAGGCTCCCAGATCATTTTAAGGCAGCCTTTTCTGAGGACATCCAGAGCTTCATTTGATTAACATATTGAGAGGATGAAGTTCTGTTTTCTAGGCGGAGAAGTGGAGCTAGAGATGCGACAGACAAAATGGCAGAGACATCATTGCTAGAGCTTAAGACCTTACCCCTACCCTTAAGCATGCCTTCTTTACAAGACTAGAAAAGAGACATCCTGACATTATTAGCTCGCAGTTGATTGAAGAACATGAGTCTTGTTCTCTTGAGATTTTGGAAAAGAATCGCAAGGCAATAGGACTAAAGAGTGTCATATCTCGTTGGGATTAACCATGCCATATGTTCACACCATATTTATTTGGAGGGCATTGCTAGACTTCCCGTGATGTCTTCCTTGCAAGACCAGAAAAGAGATATCCTGTCATTATTATCTCATAGTTGACTGAAGAACAAGAGTCATGTTTGCTTGAGATTTTGGAAAAAAATCACAAGGCAATAGGTTGTAGAGTGTCGAATCTCATTGAGATTAACCCCAATCTGTTCGCACCATATTTATTTGGAGGACAATGCTAGACCTTCCCATGAATTTCAACGTAGATTAAATACAAATATGATGGAAGTTGTTAAGAAAGAGATTGAGAAATAGATATAAAGGGGTTTATTTTTCCCATATCTGACTCCAAATGGATGACACCTTTAAATGTTGTCCCGACTAATTCAGGAATTCAGATGGTCACAATAAGGAGGTAGAAGGAATAATGACATGAGTACCCACGTCGTGGCATGTCTGTGTCAATTACAGATGTCTGAATACTGCGACCAAGAAAGATCACGTCTTGTTGCCATTTATTGACCAGATCTTGGAGAGGTTGATAGGAAAAGAGTTCTTCTAGTTTTTTGATGGGTTACTCGGGCTACAATCAAGTAGCCATTGCTCTCAAGAACTAGGAAAAGACAACCTTTACTTGTCCATTCGACACATATGCATTTAAGTGCATGCCTTTTGGGCTATGTAATGCCCCATGTACTTTTCATAGATACATGATTAATGTGTTCACCGAGATGGTTGACAATTTGATGCTTTCTCGATCCATGGTGATTCTTTTAATATTTGTCTTTTACACTTGGATCGAGTACTTCAAGATGTAGGGAGAATAATCCGGTGCTCTCTTGTGAGATAAGTCATGGTATAGAATGGTATCATGTTGGCGCATGCCATCTCCAAAGGGGGTACGGATGTTGTCCCTGCCAAGATGGATGTGATAAAGAACTTAATCCACCAACCATCAAGTCAGTGTGTTCATTTCTAGGGCATGTTGGATTTTATATGAGATTCATCAAAAAAATTCAAATATTGTCCGGCAACTGACAGATCTCTTAGGAAAGGACACTGAGTTTATTGTAGATCACAAGTGTCTAGAGGGCTTTTAACTCTTGAAAAGAATGATACAAGCTTCAGATTTATCTCTTCCTTTCATGATCATGACAATATGCTTCGGATTTTGCTATAGGGTTGTGGTAAGACAGAGGAGAAACAGGATTCCGTTTACAATTCACTACTCGATTAAAGTTTTCAATCCTGAATAGAAGAATTATACTATGACTAAAAAGGAAAAGCTCACAATAGTTTGAGCCCCAGAAAAATTCATATCATGTCTTTTAGGGTCAAAGGTGACTATATACACAAATCATACAACCATCTGATATTAACAGTAAAGAAGAATGCGAAGGCATGTATTCTTAGGTGGATTTTATTATTCCAAGAATTTGATTTGGAGATTAAAGATAAACCTGGAGTTAAAAATGTTATGACTAATCTTTTATCTCAGCTTGAATTGAAGGATTCCCCTGATTCTGAACTTATTCAAGAATCTTTCCTAGACAAGTCAATTTGTGTCATTGACTCTTTTCCATGGTATAACAATATGGTGAACTTTTTTGTTTCCAAGCATGTTCCCCAAGGTTGAACTAGAAACAACATTGATCGGCTAAAGTTGGATTCCGTGAAGGAATATTGGGAGGATCCATTCTTTTTCTTTGAGGACCGAATTGTGTTTAGGGAAGGTGTATTCCTTAGGAGGAACACCAGAGTGTCATCACTCATTGCCATACTCTAGAGGCAGGAGGACACCACTCAAGAAAGAGAACCACTCATAAAGTTCTCTAATGTGGATTTTACTGACCGACATTTTTCGTGATGCTTATGATTTTGTTAGGTCGTGTCCAGTTTGTCAGAGAATGGGAGGGGACAATTGGTTTGAAGTATGCTATGTTTATGCAACCCGTGATTTTCTTTGATGTTTTTTATGCATGGGGCATTGATTTCATGGGTGCTTTCCCTAAAACAATAATGGCTATGAGTACATCTTGTTGGTGGTTGATTATATATCTAGATCGGTGGAGGCTATCTTGAATCGAAACACAAAAAACAACTGTAAGTTTGTGAAAGATCGGATCATTTCTAGGTTCATAGTTCTTAAGGTTATTATTTCTGAAAAGGGTAGCCATTTTCTGAATAGAGACATGAAGAGCTTAGTTATGGACTATGGTATCAATCATCCTGTTACTAGTCCTTACCACCCACAGTCTAACGACATGCCAGAAGTATCCAATAGGGAAGTTAAGAGCATATTGCAAAAGTTAGTTCAGCCTGATAAGAAGAAATGGTCCCAGCTTTTAGACCAAGTTCTAAGGGCCTACCGGATGACCTACAAGATTCCACTCGGAACTTCCCCATTCAGAATTATCTATGGGAAGCCATGGCATTTTCCTGCTAAATTAGTGCATACATCAGAGTGGGAAATACAAAAAGTTAATTGAAATAATCAACTAAGCAAGAAGAGAAAAGTCACGGATCTAAATGAGCTCATTGAGATCATAAACAGAGCACATATGACAACAACATGGTTTATAAGGATAAAGTTAAGAAATAGCATGATCAACATATAAGGTGCATGAACTTTGTCCCATGATAGAAGGTATGGTTGTCTAATGTGAAGTTAAAGATCTTTCATAGCAAATTAAAGTCAAAATGGACAGGTCCTTATATTTTCAAAGAGGTACATGATAAATTAAAGTCAAAATGGACAGGTCCTTATATTTTCAAAGAGGTACATGATAACTAGGGTTTTTCACAGGTCTAAATAGTCCACACAAGGCGGGACTACAATGTCGATGTGGCGACCTGCAAGGAACCCTAATTAGTCAACAATGAACCCACAATATATAAATCAAGCAATGAGAAATAAATGTGGAGTCAAGTTTATTTTAACTCTACAAGAAATGTGTATAGTGCAAGTATGTAGAGTGTCGAACTCAGGGAGCAAGCAGGATAGATCAAGCAAAATGCTAAAGTGTGTGAATGTGATCAATGTCTACAAGTATGCAATTTTTTGTGGGTTTTTAATTATAAATTTTTTTATTTAATTTTTAATTTTGTATTTTTGTATTTTGATTTTAATTTTCTGATTTTATATTTTCTTTTTATATTTTTCATTTTTATATTTTCTTTTTCAATAATATATATACAATATAAGAGAGAGGAGGAACAAGGATTTATAAAAATAAGGCAAAATGCTCAAAAATCAGGAAAGCAAGTGTTTTTGGTCTTTTTATGATTTTACACTGTTTTGTGATTTTTGGAAATTTTTCTGAATATTTTTGGTATTTTTAAAAGTCCAAATACAAGAAAGCAGTGAATTAAACTACTGGCCGAAATTAAAATGAGGATTAAAAATAGAAATCAAAGTCTAAAAATCCTCAAATTAATTTCAAATAAAAGAGAATAAATCAGAGAAAATTCAGAAACTGAAATTGGATTTTTAGGATTTTCCTTGAGTTTTTTAGATTTTTATGAAGTTTTTAGGGGTTTTCTAATTTTTAGGAGTTTTACTTTGAAATTTTTAATGATTTTGGCCTGAAGCTAAAATACACTGAAACACACAAAATAGAATTTTTTTTGGAATTTTTCAAAAAGTTTTACTAATTTTTATGGATTTTCTAATGCAAACAGTAGCAAAAATGCATGTTTTTTATTTTTAATAAATATTAAAATACCATAAAAATGCAATACAAAAATATAGCGTGAATGAGCAAGCAAACAGGAGCCTATGATGATTTTTGTAGATTTTTTAGGGTTTTAGATATGCATGCAATAAATAGAATCAACAAAAAGAAAATACACACAGGCAAGGGCGATTTTGTAAATAGGCAAAAGTTGAAGGGTCGGCATGCAATTTGTCCAGAAAAATATAACTAATTAAGAAGTTTGCTGGACTAAATACAAAAACTTAAAGCCGCAAGGGTGTCGATGCTAAATGCCCACCCACGCACGCGCGATGCACGCGCCAGGGGATAACTGATATGTAATATTCAAAACGTTGGGGGGCTTATATGCAAAAATGCCAGCAAATATAGAACTACATATAAAGTTCAGAGACTAAATGTTAATATGATATTAGCCCGAGGTTCACCTGCAAAATCGCCAAGTCACGTGCGAGGAAGCACGTGACCTGACGGGGACTCAGACGTAATATCACAAAACTCCGGGGGGCAATTCGCAAATATTACAAAAAATACAAAAGTACAGCTGAAACTTTAAGTATTTTAAAATAAATTACAAAAGCAGGCGGGGTATACTTGCAAAATCTCCACCTAAGGCGCTGGCAGACGGTGGGATCGCTCCCACTTATCCACGTGTCGCACCACGAGTGCGCAATACCCCTTCGCGATTCAGCGGCCAAGATTAGATGAGATGCTGATGATCCAACGGCGTTGGGGCTTTTAATCCGACGGTAGCTGGAGAGTCTGGGGGTAGAGCTCGATCGGGCGGTCGAGGACCTTCCTGCAAGAACAGGGAAGAATCCGACCTCCGACAAGCTTCAATCGTCGCTAGGGCGCTGCTCCGGCCTCCGTCTTCGTCGGAGAAGGTCACCAACGTTGCCTGGAAGAGTCCTTGGTCCACCAACGGAGCCAAAAAGGCCCGAAGAGCACTGGTGCTCCGCGGCGAAGTCCAAGAAGAAAGTGGGGTCCTGGAACCTCGAGTCCTTCAAAATCGACCCTCCAAGTGGGTCCTTTAGCTCCTGCAACCTACACAAAATGTCAAGGGAGGCGAGGGCAAAGTGCCTCGCCCCACCTACCAGCAGAAGAAGGCGAACAATGACGAGGGAGGAGCTCGCCAGAGCTAGCTCCGGCGAGGTGATATCGGCGGTGAAATGGTTGATTTCAGGCAAGATGGAAGGCAGAAAATGGAAGCTAAAGCTATTGGAAAACAAAGCGTGCAAGAAAATGGATCAAAATGCAAACCTCAAGCCCAGAAAAGGCGAGATGATACCTCGACGGCCAAGTGGCCGGAGGTGGTTGGAATCCGCGCTTCTAACCTCCTCGCACCTCGACGGGGTATGGAGAGCCTCCCCTGTCACCGGAGTCTCTACCCTCCCGCTCCCGGAGGTCTGAGGTACCCAAATGCGGTTCAAGATTCAATGGAAGGGGATGGGTGATGTTTTGAATGGGTGGCTCTGGAGGCGAGAAGAACGAGGTGCAACGTCGATTCAACGACCCGAAAGTCGAAAAAAACTAAGGGCGTGTATGTTGGATGATCGAGGAGCAATGTTGCAGAAGGACTCGATGCAAATGGGTGAAAGACTCGACCTCAAAAACTCTGCAAAGTCGGGGCAAAAACGAGGTTCTGACAGGTCACAGGCAGGGGTCAGAGAGTTGACCCGAGGTCAACTCTCCAACCCACCTGGTTGGTCCACGTGGACCAACCAGGAAAACGCCTGGAAGAAATGGTTTGTAAAATCATTTTAAAATAGTAGATTATTTTATTATTTTTAGGTTTTTTAATAAAAAAATGTTTATTATTTTATAAATTATTTTATGGTGATTTTTATTTATTTTTATGAGGTATGTATTTACAAGTTACCTTTTATACCCTTTATAGGTATATTATTCTATATATTTGATTATTTATTTTTATTTTGTATATTTAATTTATTTATTTTTGTTTATTATTTTATAAATTTGTAAAATATTTTTATACACTTAAATATAATTTTATTTTATTTTAGTGTTTTGGATATTTAATAAAATAAAGGTATGGTTTATATAGGTACACTTATAGGTCTTATACCTATGTATTATCTACAGGTATTTTATTTTTATGTTTCTTTTGTGTTTTTATTCTGATTTTAATATACAAATATATTATAAGTATTATTTACAAAACTATAAAAATATAAAAGTTTAAAAATAATGAATAAATAATAAAACAAATATTTTAATCTATGAAAGTATACTATAAGGGTCCAAAACTCAACTTTCAAACCGTAGCTCCGACAAATGTGAAACTACCGCCATTAAATAACTTATTTTAAATTATATACAATTAAAGGTGAGTTTGATGCATTTGGAGTTTTTATTTGCAAGATACGGGTCTGGGAAGTTGGGATTCTGGAATTTTGTTCAGACCATAACTTTTTATCTATACAATATTTTTCAATGAAATCTATTTGGTATTTTTCTTTATTTAATGATCTACAACTTTCATGTACAAAATTTCTTTATTTGAGTATAAAAAGTGGAACCAAAAATAGGTCCCAAAATATATAAAGAATGAATTAAAAAGAATAGGTATTTGTATTGTACTTTGGCCCTTATCTCCCCTACTTTATTCTTTGTCGATCTATTCATCGAGATGCCTAGGTCTCGGGGTTTCGGGTCATAAAATATTTACAATATTTATTCTTTTTTTTTCTTTTCTTTTCTTTATTCTATAATTTTAGCTTTAAAACCTGCATTTTATACAATATTTACACAATGATGCATGAATGCTAAAATGCCTAAATTAAGCCTATTTACACGCATTACTAGGGTTTTTAAGACCAAAATGATAGAATAAAGATGATGAAACGTAGATTCATTGTTTTCTTGTATTTGGTCTTTTAAAAATAAAGATGATGAAATGATGATGAAACGTAGATTCACAGTTAGATTCACTGATCTCACATATTGTGCACGATCTTTCTTAGTGAATTGACAGTTGTTGAAACCTTTTTTGTGAATCCCATGAATAATTAGTCATGATTGAAGAAATTTCATTTATGATGTGTAATGATTCAGATGTCATTCATAAGCATACTGTGTATCATCAAATCAAGGTTGCAGAAGTCGGCAGTCGGTACTTGGTCGGCAGGGTCACTGACTAAGGATTAATCGACAGTCAGGAGAGTAATCGGATTTAGTCGGGCATTAGTCGGTTTTGAATGTTTTAATTATTTTAAATATATAAATCAATTTCTATACCATATACTCTCGTTTATATTCATATATTTAGTAGTTTTAACATTTTTAAGAGCTTAAAAAATTATAGCAAGAGAAGAAAAAATGAAGCAAGTTAAGAACAAAATGTTTAGTACATAGCACGAGCAAAATGTTAAGAACAAAATGTTTGGTATATATCACAAGTTGAAGTTACAAATAAATTAACACAAAGCTAATCAACAATCACAAAAGGTAAATAACCTAAGTTACCTAACCATCATGCAAATCAAAAAGAAGTATCTAAGCTAATGAACATTTAGGGTGTAATAAACACAATTCTAATATTATATAAGTTAACCAACATGCAAATCGACAAGAATATGTAGGTGTGGGTGTGGGAGCGCGTGGGTGTATGCACACTCTAAGCTATATAAGTATATATTTAGAATGGTATTTAAGAACATTTCGTATATGCATATATGTTTGTTATGTTTCATTTCTTTTGTATATTTTTTATTTGAATATTTTTATGAAATTAAATAAAAAAGTTTTAAGTAAAATTATCCAGGATAGTATATTAAATAGTTGATATTTTATATCTAGATGAAAAACTATAATTTAAATATAGAAGTCTTATACAGAATTTTCTTATAATTTTTATTTAACATTTTTAATGTTTTTTGTTTTTATATTTTTGATTTATAGCAAAATGAGATGTCGACCGTTACTGAGATTCTAGGATTCCCGCCTTGTTCTCAATACCCCGCAAACAAACTCTCGTTACACTATGAAAATCACGTCAGGGGCATCAAATCTAGTAGGAAAATCCCCTATGTGCGCATCGTCCACATTCCTCGCCCCCATGTACTTATTAGCATGTAACCTTAATTATCTTATCTTATTATCTAACAACCCCTAAATCTCATCTAATTCTAACCGGGTAATCGGATTTACGGTTTGCGCCTAAATCTATATCTGAAATCCCTATGCAAAAGTCGGCTGATTATTGACCTAGTAGTCGACTTAGTTAGTTAATGGCCTCGAGGCCATATGCTTCATACGCGGAAGAGGCAGCGTCATATATAGACAGAATAAATGAGTCAAATGAAAGATCCACACCCGATATAGGACCTTCACTTGCCCCCCCCCCCCCGTCTTACCGCGGCTGCTGGCACGGAGTTAGCCGGGGCTTCTTCCTCGAGTCCTGTCATGATCGCGCACTCGACGAAAGAGCTTGACAAGCGGCTATGCCCTTCTTCACTCACGCAAGATTGCTGGATCGGGGCGGTAGGCACTGAGCAAAGATCCGAAGCGGGACGGTCTCTCTTACAAGCTAGGTACCGAACTCGGACCCCAGAAGACGTACAGGCAAAGGCTATGGACTAGGTGATTGAGGGCTATATACTATCGGCGAGGTCAGATATAGACGTAGTTGATAAAGCAGAGAGTCAAAGAAGAACCATCATTTTCCAGAGAATCCGATAGGCGGAATCGAGGTCTCTGGTAAGCACTGGTTAGAATAGCATCCGGAAAAGCTGCTTAGATAACCAGGACCCTAGTTTTCTCACCAGTACTCGCCTTTGACCTGACCTCATTGCTTAAATCGACCCTCCCTCATTGCCTAGCTCCGACTCATCTGCTCCCTAGGACCATGATGCGAGGCTGGTTGTTGAAGAGAGGAAGGATGTCCAGATTAGTGCCTCTCTCATGCCCCTGATATATAATAGTAGTTGAGTGGAAAGTCAAGTGCATATATTCGCGATTGATCAGCCCGCCCTGCTTTAACTATACATCTTGAGGTACGTGCACGTCTGCCACTTTGAATAAGGGTGGGCGCGGGTCTTGTGCAAAGCCCTCGTGGACGAAGAGAGCATGAAGAAGTACGCTTGTCTCCGGGTGCGGACCATTTCCCTAAAATGAAGAAGCTAGTCATACATGTGAAAGCTTGTAGGTAGGCATTAGTTCGCTTTCGGGGAGTTTCTATATATAAGTACTTTAACAGGCTATTCGCGATATTATTCAAACGTCGGATATAGTTAGAAAGGTCTCGAGTTTTGGGGGGGAGTCAAACCTTTGATTTGATATAGCATCGGGCCTATATGTCATTATAGCTTCACGAGCCTCGCCGCTTGCTTATAGGCGCTATGTTTAGCTGCTTACGGGAGGCTCTTTGTCTGCTCAAGATAATCCCAACCTCAACTGAGGACCACTTTCGGCTTTCTTCTGATTTCGTTTGTAACTAACCGGATTCGGCCCTGAGATTAGACCTAAGGAAGGGAGATTAGACTAGCAGCGACGGGGAAGACTGAACTGAACTTAATATAATCAAATAGAATAGGAGACTGAGTGCGCCGGCTTGGAAATCAGGCTGACCTTCTCCATCGTGCTGACTGTAGAAGGTCCTTAACCCATCGCTTTCCTTTGAGTGCGTCCTTGGGATTGAAGGTAGGGCTTGCTTTCCCTCAACTCTCGTCATTTTATATTGATTGACTTTGACTTAAGCTATTGATTTCATATTTCATTAATCTATTTGAAATTTCTTTTTCTTTCAAAAAGAATAAATAAGAAATTGCTTTTTCGAGCAACGCGATATATATTGAAAAGCCTCAGACCATAGCCTATACCTGGCCAAAGCCAGGGAAATCCTCAAGGCTATCAGAATAGTAGAATCTCAATTCCCAAAGCATCTTGCTCTTTTCATTCCTACTCTAGTCATTCTAGAATTCCTCTATCGCAAATATATAGTAGTCTTCTAGGATATATAGTGGCGAGCGGCGGGGCAGAACTATCTTATTCGAGTTGATGCCGGCCCGGCTACTACCCCTTTTCCTACTAGTCCTACTACGGGCCTGATTGGTAACCGTGACGGACTAGCTGCTATCTGATCACAGAAAGCCCTTTCTTCTCATTCTCTCTCTAGTTCCTCCCTTCATTTTCTTAGGGGGAAGGAAGGCAGCGAAGCACTTTGGGCTTGGTTAGCGCCTGATTAATTGGGGCAGACTGACTATTGACCGATTTGGCCTAGTTGGCCTAGTCGGCCAACTTTTACAACAGTGTCATCAATGAAGATTCATCATCAATAGAGATTCAAGTCTAGGAAGATTTATCATCTCAAAGATTCAACCATTATTTCATTTCTATTTTTCGATGACACTTCTCGGCCTTCCACTTGTGATTATTCTTTATTATACTTACGCTGCCATAGCCTAAGCATGGGCAGGTTGAAATCTTTTGATTACTCTTCCCTTGTCCTCGACCTCCTCATTCTTGATCTTCACCACTTAGGCTCTCAAAAGCCTAAGTGGTGAAGATCAAGAATGAGGAGGTCGAGGACAAGGGAAGTGTCACGACCCGTCCCGCTAACCAGGACGTGCCGCGACAGAGATCTTTCTGCTTCTTTTTCTTCTTTTTTTTCCTCAAGCAAACATGTGGCAATCTCAAAAAAACATAACATCTTTCTATTTCAAGTTCACAACACCAAGTGTATTACACAAGTTCTATCTATTACAACTTCTTACAAAATAACATTGATAGTACAAAAATAACGAAAAGCAAAAGCCACCTCCTCCTAGTGTATAGGCGGTCCTTTCCCCTGCTAGTCGTGATTCTGCTGATCTGTACATAGTTATAATATAAAGGGATGAGTCTAAATCCATTTATGAGCTTAGACCCAGTGAAAGGATCTCAAGCTTTTTACATATAGCTAAAATCTGAAATATGCGCATCATGACAAGAATTTATGCCGAATACTGTGAAATAGCTTGAAAGAGACTTTATAACAGAGATTACATATAACAACATGCTAGTTTTGCAATTGAAAGCTGAAATCACTTCAAAAGCAGATAAACTGAAACATAATCATCAATATCAAGCTGTTTGTACTAATCACCACTGTGGCTAATTTATTGACTCATGAACGCTGAAACAAAGCTAAGTCATAAGCGCTGACGGTCCCAAAGACCAAAAACACCCTGCATACGGCCCAAAGCCTATATGTATACAGAATGCAGACCCAAAGTCCTCTTGATACCATATCTAATGGTTTGCCATATCTAATGGCGGTTTCAGGGTCATATCTAATGACATCACCATATCTAATGGCTAGTTCATGATTTGTATAAAAGAGCTACTGTGGTACTTTTCTTCTGATTCTGATTCTTTTCTTGCCACTAATAAACCGTACTTTTGTTAATTCAAGCTCATAACAGCTAAATCATGAACATAAAACACTCTTGACATAACATACATATTCTGACAACTAGAACTTATTAAGAACTTGAAAATCGATCCATAATGCATAGTAACCGTGCAAAACATAATTCTTACATAAAAACTCATATCTAAATAGTGAAACTTTATGTCTCGGGTTCCATCAAGAACAAAATGCATAAAAACGTGCTATCATGATAAAACACCTGAAACTACATCTGAAATACGTTCTAAAGCCTTGATTCATATCAACTGTATGGTACTTGTAATTCATGCGTAAAAGCTTTAGAAAACACGATTTCATACTTACTATTCAAAACCATGCATAAAAAGCTAAAGACTAGTCCTTTAAAATAACGCTTGAGAATCCCTCACCTGATCGATATCTAACTCGAGTCAAGATCGCCTTCTTTTGTGAAATCTTCCTCTATAGCCGTCCTAGATTTGAGTACTACGGCACGATGCGGACAGAACTTCATTACGGCTTTTAAAAACGCTCTCGATCACCGACAGGGCTTCGCCGTGCTCCTCCCGCAAGCTCGGCGGCCTTGCGGCTCTAAGGTGGAGTGATGGGCGTGAATGAAGTGAGGAGGACTATTGGGGGGGTCATGGTATTTATAGGCCTCCACCCCCCTTTACATGTGTGACGTGTCAACATGTAAGGGAGGTTCTCAAAAGCCTAAGTAAAGGGGGTGAGTCAATTCTGTAATATCTTTTATTTTTCCTCCTTATATTTAGTACGAGCTATGTACTACATTTCACTCGGTGCTATGAGGACATATCACAAACTAAGTATATGGGTATGGGTATATATATTACATATATATTGTATCCATAGCTCATACTTTGAGTAGTGTTGAAATTAAAATTGTGTTATGGGCATAGTGTTCTAAAAATATTTTGCAAGACATTTTGGAAAATTTAGAACTCTTGCAAGTTGTCTGTAAAATGTTTTGAAAACTATTTGTGAAGATTTGAACTGTTTTGTAAATATATTTTGCAAACTTTTTGCACAATTAAAAATATTTTATGTATATACTAATACCTATTTGGAAAATCTTTTGAAAAAATAGGGGTATAACAACTTGTTTTAAAAAAAAATAAGAAAGAAAGAAAAATATGTTAATTAATAAGTGATTTTATCCCTGACATCTTCACATCACACAAGACTTGTGTAATTCATGCTACTTGGTTTGAAATTGGACATGATTTTATGATGCTCGAGGATGGGATATGATTGTGAATCATGTCATGCATCCTAAGTATCAGTTTATTAGCCAGCATAGGGATATGATTCCTATACTATCTTGCTGAAAACCTAGGTGCTAGTGTGCGTAAAACCATTAAATTTGTTTATCAGTATGCACCAACTTGGAGAAAGCAGTGTAGGTAGACAGAACTTCGCATATATTCCAAAAATCAAAATAAAAAAAAATAAAAAAAAAGCGAGATCAAAATTCAAGAAAATATCCACAAAAAAAGCTTATATTGTTGGCAAGGGCTCCCAACCGTTTAGAGTGTCCATTTGGATCAAAGCTACTAGGCCATATGAGTCGAGCGGGTATGAAAAAGGGCTCTGCATCGTAAATGCTACATGTATGGGTGTAGAAAGTATATTAAATACTTAAAAGAGGCACACTCGGGTGTATCCCAGAAAAACAAGTGCAGACGACTCAGATTTCTTGACGGAAATACTGATCTACACCGAAAGTACAAGTGTGTACTTAATAAGACACCCGAGTGATCCGTGATCCAATGAGATGTGAAAAGAAATGACACAATCCTACGACCTCTATGTTTAGCCATTCCATCTTACACTTTGAAGTCTGACAACTAAAGAGATGGTGGAATGAATTGAAACTTTATTAATTCCCCAAAGTTGATGGTTTGATCCTAGGGATGACTTCATAAACTAGGACCTGGGGCGAAGTTAAGACTCGGCACTTGGATATGTAATCAACAGTAACAATCATATTTCTATGTATATATATATAGAGAGAGAGAGAGACTTCAAAGGGTATGATAACTGGAGAAGTTGGGTTCCTTTTTGAATGAGACTTGATTAGACTTGGAGATTAAGAGTCACATAAACTTGTAGCATGGATTTCAAGTCTCGTATCTCACATGCACAGTCAGGGATTTAACTTATGCATTCTTTCTAACTACTTTATTGCTCAAGGACGAGCAAGCTTTAAGTATAGCGGGTGATGAATCCTAGATTCATCTACTTATTATTCAGATCTTAGCCCTCTATTTAGACCAAATACACAAATAAACACTTAATTAGCTTCAATTAATAATGTATACTATGTATATAATTAATGCTAACAAATGTAAAATAATAAAGACCTAAATCATCTTGTAATTAGTGTGTATATTTGATTGTGTTCATATATTTTTGTGTTTTCTGTTATTCTATAAAATTCTAAAAATTAGATCAATGGTGTACAAAATATAGTGTAAATACAATCCTATTAAAGACCTAGAAGCATCCTTGAGCTCTAGCATTGGAGCCATCTTCAACCCCGACTTTATCTTCATCTTCCAGGTAAACCCCACTATCGCCCCCTTTATGTTTTTGCCGATTTAATTCACATCGCAAATGCAGACATAGATTAGTCTAAGTACTTCCACACCATCGCCGCACTTCACACACCTTCATAAGTACTATGATCACCCTTCTCCTTCGAAACCCCCCTTCACATTGGTTATATTCTTCTTCCTACAAGGAATAAGGACCCACTAGGGCTCCATCTTCTTCATTATGATTTAGCCCCTCCCATTCCATCCACCGACCCCTGAATCAGTTCCCCTTTGCTTCAACTATCGATCTAACACTTGCAAGTACCAAAGGTTTCAGTGATCAGAGGTTTATAAACCTCTTCGTTCTCAAGCTCCGCCTCTGACGGGGTGTTGTCAACTCGCCACTTCAACTACTATTGTCGCCTCCCCAACCCTCCATTGCCTTTGCTTGAGCATCAGCACACTTCTTCGACCTTTTGTGAAGCCAGAGGACCATGAAGGGGCTTCCAGGACATCATCGAAGCATCGCCCGCACGCCACCGACTACATATGAGCACCAATTAGTAGTTACCGTTGGATAAGGATTGGCCTTGTCTAACAGTCCATCAGAGGAGCCTGTAACAACCGTTGATCAGTCCCATCGGAACATCACAGTCATCTGCCTCTTCATCGATCTGAGCCCTAGGAGCTATTTGCCGATTGACTCCACGCCACCCTCTCCAGACCTGCAACCTTGGTCCGTCGAACCTAGATCAGAGGAACAACAAACATCAGTGTGCCTTGAGCTGCCTTGCTTCCCGAGTCTCCACCCTCATACGCCCTAGCGCGTGCCCACCTGGGCTTTTTGCATCCACACCCCATCGACTCCTCATATTTGCACATATATCCCCGCATGTCTGGATATTTGCACTCAAGCCCCTCTAATTATTTAATTTGCAAATAAGCCCCTTGCATGTTCATTTAATGAATTTTAATTGTGTTTTATTGCAAAAAGACCCATGTCTTGTATTGTGAATAACTTTTGCATATGAACTCCATGAAATTGCTCTTATTTGATCCATAATAAAATTCTCTATCTAATTATGCATTGATTGTTGTGATATGATATCCTTATATTGATTAATTTAAAAAACAAAGCCTTTGATAATTTAATCATAATTTACATCCTAGCTTAATAATTCACACAAAAATAGGCAAATTAGTACATGTTAAATATACTTTTAGTTTAACTAAGTTTTTAACAATTTTGAATAACTTTTAACTCATTAAATTGGAATAGGTATTCATCTAGTTAGGAACCTAGTTGCTCTAACTTAAAATGTAATTGATTAGTTGATTCGGTATATTGTTGTATTAATTGTTGAATTAATTCACGTAGACCAATTCAAAGTATTTGTGCAAAATTATTTCGGAGCTATTTTGTGTGTTTCATGTGTGTGTTTTATATTACATAACATTCGTTTTGTATCATTATATTTTGCATTTAAAAAGATAAAACATTGTATGCATCACATTGTCTTGATTCTAATAGCACTAAATTAGTTAAATTATAAATTTTGATCTAGATTAATAAATCATTCGTGTCCCTGAGTTTGACCCTAGACTTGCCCATGATATACTAAGCCAGGCTCTCTTCACCAAGATTCTTTTAAGTGTGGTTATGAGAATCCGAAATTTGCTCATACTACAATTTGACCACTTTATAGTAACGAATTAGTGGTTTATCAATCACATACCTCAAAGTCCAACAACTCTTGATATATATTCATTTTAATCTGCCAAAACTATATTTAGTCCCATAAAAGGAGGTCTTACCGTTAATTGAACACAAAGTTGTTATTGGACATGGAGGTCATTTGTGCGAAGTTCCTACATAGACTACAAAAACCACCACGACTCTGATGCCAAATACGAATACTATGTAGAATCACGATACTACTAATGGAGGTTGAATGGAAGTCATCATAAATGGTTAGATAAAATATTATCTAACTAAACATGCACATATTGTCAAATAAACAAAGATAAATGATCACATCTACAGAGATGCTAACATGGACACCTAACTAGGTGAAACCTATGACCCAAATCTCCTAATTCAAGATTTCCGATGGACTGAATCAATCAATCACTATATTGAGTTATTTATCACGGATAACTCAATCGTTTCTACAACACCAAAGACTTTCTTAACTTTGAATCACACACCAAGGTTTCATGTAATTTGTATTACACATCAAGTAACCTTTAAAACTAAATAGAGGAGTAAAATAGTTACAGATAACTTATTAAAATCAAGCTCACCGAATCATTCTTATGCGATATGTATAAATGTTGAGCGCAATGGCATTACAAACGAAAACTCAAATAAGTGATGGACAATATGCAATGTAATCATGACCACAGATGGAGTTGAATCGCTCATTGAAGTTAATCTCTATCGAGTCAATACAGAGATGGAGATTGATCAGCATTGGGTGCTTGAGGACAGTAGTAGTATGCTTTACAGAAGTATTTATAGCCCTCAATGCATATGAGAATTCATAAAACTCACTCTTTCCTGTTGAATATCAACTTATATGCTGCATGTAATGTTTGTCTAAAGAAAGGGGAGTTAACAGGATTATAAAAAGTGATTATAAAAATTGAGATGTCGTTGGATTTCAAATAAAAAATAATATCAACTTTAAAATCATCCTTGAGAAATATAGTTGATTAATCAGATTATCAAATAGTCGATCAATCAAGTAGAGTTGATTGATCATAATACTTACCGTGGATAGCTTATTAGAAAGTGATCGATCATAAGTAACTAGTATCAAAAAGTAACCAATTAAAGAACAAAAGTAATCAGTCATTATAATTAGCTAGTAATAAAAAAATGATCAATCAAGTCACACAAGGTGATCGATCAGGTTTCAAGTAGCAATGAAAAGTGATCGAGTAGGTCACAGACGATAATTGATGGGTTTTTAGCCAGTAATCAAAAGTAATCAATCACGTCAAGAAAAATGATCGATAAATTTAAGTCTTTAAAGCAAATTAAATTTTAGAGCTTCAGAATGCTCTTATATGATCAGGCATGCATGCTTATGCATTTATAAGCTTTTAAAAGTACACATAAAAGTGAAAAATACAACACTTAAATAGAAAAGAACGATGCTTGATTTTTTCTTTGGTAGCTTTGATTTGATATCTTTGTCAATCATGCAAACCGCAAAGAACAACAATACGAGTAGCTATCGATAATTGTGTATATTATTACTAAACAAAGGCTTTGTTATCAAGGTACTAATAGAAGCAAGGATGCATCTTACTACATGATAACATATGAAAAGTAAAAAAAGAGAGGTCTCAATTCGCTATGTGCCAGGGCAACACGAACAAAATAAGAACTATGAAGAAGAAGAAGATCCCATATAGTTGTATTATGAATCAAATTGTATCCTCGATTGAAGGCGATGAGTAATAAATCAACCCTCATATGTAATCATCCCAGACCATAATGAGTAAGAGATGATGTGAATGGCTTTATTTCTACGTGGATTGGCTTGTCTTCAATTTTTGGATTGCTTCATCACGCCTTTGTTGGATGACTAAGATCTTGGAAGTGTATAATGACATAAATTATGCACTAGGTTAAATGATGGGATTGCATGGGCGAGAGGGTGTGACATAAGGGTTCTTGTGAATTTTTCAGTGTTGAGGATGGTTTTGTTCCTCCCTCTTCTTTCGACGATTCAACTTCTCTTCCTTCTTGGTTTTAGCAACAAGCTAGGTAACAAACTTTGAACCTTTCCCATACCCTAAAGGGTGTAAAAGAGCTTTGAAGTTTTCTCTTATGAATAGGAGTCTTGAGGTCAACAGAGCATTCAAATAAAGAAATGGACGTTCCGGCCAGTTCCAACTTCAAGATTTCTCTTCCAGTAAGAATCTCGATTGTGTTGATTGTTCTAGTTGCATTGCCATGAATTAGTTACCATCGATTTGCAATCTCATCTTGGGACCATTATTGTCAAGCACGAGCTCAGACCTACTTCTAAGGAGGGAATCCATATTCACCTTCTCATTCAAATGTTAAACTATGGATAAGTACATGTAATTCCGTATTATGTGACCACTCATATTACACCATCATCAAGGAGGAGAATCCCTCAACAGTACACAATCTAGAGTATTTACTTCCTTCTCATCATAATTAGATATCGTATAGGACTTATCACTGTTGAAGTTGACGATGGTGGCTTCAACAGATATCATTATTTATGCCCGGGGATCTTGTGATTTCCAAGATACTATATTTCTAAAATGCGGTAACAAGGAGTTTAATCTCTCCAAGGTATCCTAAATTCAAAAAAAAGGATACAGGAAAGATCCTTGGGATAACGTATCCCCTAAACGACGGAGCTCCCCCATTCAAAATGAAGTAGGGATTGTTTATTTCAAGCACAACCACTTTAGTCACATTGTGCAATTGTACAAACAACGCATGTTAGTACTGCAAAGGTCCGGGTGTGCCATTCCTATACTATACCAAAGAACACACACGCCTTCTCCACTCCTTCAAGAAGAAAAAGCAACCTTTATGCTTAAGGCCTCGAGAAATAACATGGCATTGGCGACCCCATACTTGGTGCCATGGAAACTGGAGCTCATACATGAATTTACGCATGCCCTCTAAACATGTGATATAGCTTTTTCCTCAACATGAATCACCTCCTCCATCGAAACCTTGGAACATCTTAAGGGTAAATGTAACAGGGCAAGGTTCTCTCCGTCCATACAAGGTCTCCTACTTGACTTCTAAGGGGAGATGACGCTCTTCTAAGGGGAGATGACGCTAGACCAAAGTTAGGACCTTAGATGTACTCATTAATCACTATGGATCTGGTTCATCATGGCTGCATGCATTGTTGAGGTCCACGTACGATTGCCCCTTGTGGTAGAAGAATATCTCCACCGTAGCAAGGTTTTTGGATCCCAATGTCACTATACATGTCGTAGGATGTGGGTTAACGGGTGTATGACATACTGTAAACGGGAGATGGGTTGAGCAAAAGTTATGCTGACTCAAACAATTGGCAACTTCGTTGCAGAGGTACCATGTTCAATGGTACATATGTGGTGAATTTTAGTCAAGATATTCCAACTTCCAGATCTCATTGGGCAGAAGGGATAAAGTAGTCACTCCAATTTTTTAATCATGTAGAAAGAAGCCAGAATGCATGAAAAAATATAAGAAGAATGCAAATATAAACTCCCTGAATCAAGAGTAAGTTAGTTACCTCATAAATAAATTAGCATGTTCCTAATTTAGGGATTTAGATTGATCTATAAAACAGATAAAGCAACTTTGTTTTCTTTAGTATCAAGGGAAGTTTCTTAGACAGCCTTTTTTTTATACAATTACATGGCATTGAAAACGTCAAGTAGCAATTACTTCACATTTCAAAAAAATAATATAGACAATTAAGGACCAGGAAAGTAATTGCAGCAGGGAGAAACACCATGAAATATTGGGAGATCCATCTCATGTGGACTATTCTACGTTTCTGTATGACTGAATTGACATCACCTTAATGTGTAAAGAATGATGGGCCAGAAGTCAACCAGTTGTAATTTAGTTCGCCGGGCTTCGCAGTCTTTTGCCTGCATAACAATGTAAATTAAAAAAATTAAGTAATAACATAACGGCTAAGTTTAAAGGGGATTAAGAAAAACAAATAATAAGGGAAATCAAATGAGATGTAACGTGCAAATATAAGCTGCATTTAAGAAGTGTTTATCATAGAATCAAATGCAGCACGTACAACATGCAATTTCAAATGTATATCATGGAAAAGTATGCAAATGTCTAGCATGAAAAACTATGCAAATTCATTCTGTCACATAACTGCAGATGCAACACGTGCAACATGGCCTTATTAGTCTTAATAAAAATTGTTGAAGCTTGCTTGAGCTTTATTTCTTTGTTTTGTTTTCTTATTTTGAAAATGTATAAAAATTTGCAATATTAAAAACCATAAAAATTAGCTTTTTATTCTCTGAAAAAGACTACTTCGTACATTTCCATGCTCCTTGTGTTCGACCCTGGTCGATATACTAGGTTAAATAAATAACGGAGACCGCTGACATTATATTACCTTGTTTTGATTGAATTATCTGAGTGGTTCTCTTATTTTCTTCTTGACTCTGATTGGCTGAGTGGGGTCACAATGACCTGTGATTATTTTTGAGACTTAACCCTAGTCGGTCGGTCGTTCATCAGTTAGCTCCTCCTGCGATTTTAGGATGGAGAAGCCCGTTGTAGTAAACCAAGAATCGTGTGTGTTCTGGGGTTCCCTTTCCTCTCCCGTACGGTTGAAGCCTTGAAATCCTCTCCGAGAGAGTTTGGAAAAGTGACTAGGATCCTTGCGGATAGGTGTAACCCGAGATCAGGCCCTCTCGCGACCTTGGTGGTCCTTGAAGGGCCGGAAACCTTGCCGACTGAGTCGGGGTGCGTACTTAAGGTGGGTCAAGCTACGTTCCGGTTGCTCGTTCAATTTCTTCCTTTGACGTCGCCTCCATTGCCAGCAGCTGCAGACACAACGAGCTCCTCTTCGACATCAGTGATAAGATCCAAGCTGATAGTGCAAATCTCGAGAGAATCTAAATCAATTCTCGCAGATGATCCTACTTTGGAAGCTTTTCAAAAAAATGAGGAAATTCTGCAAGTCGCTTCTCTGTTGATTAAACTACAACATCTTTGGAAGGGTTGTTTCTTGAGCCATCGGATCTCGTGGTGGCGAACTTCCTTGTAGGGCCATGTGTTGTGTTGGGTACGTTGGCATCAATTGGGAGCTTTACCTATTCACGGTTGGCTTTAAACCCGACCCGCCAACATCTGTTGTTGGAGGGTCCGACTAAGGGTTCAAGCTGGGACTCTCTACTGGACAATCAAAACCTGACCAAGATTTAGGTCCCACCTCTGTTAATCGGGTCTTCCAAGACCGATTTGAAGCCATCCCACGAACCTACTGAACTCGAAGGGGAGTCTAGGGTCCGGACGGTAGTGGATCTAGAAGGTCACTCGTTTCAGGACCTAAATGATTTTTGTCTCTTGCGATGGATGAGGTTGGATCATTTTTTGATTTGGAGGCTTGTAAACCTCGCATGAGTCCTTCCCTCTTGTTAACACAGTTTCATACCAAGGTTTCTTTGGCCATGTTTCCGTCCTAGAAGCTCAATCTTGAGCATGCGGTGCATTTACTGGAGTCGACGTTGATCAAGAACTGGCCTGCTTACCTGAAACAAGCAATGGTTGTTGGTAACGTGCCCTTGGAAGCTAACTCTTATTTTTCTTCAATTTCAGAACCTATTAATGGGAGGTTGAAGCGATATAGGCACAAAAAGTGTGCAAAGAAGACCGGCTTGGGTCTATCGCTATTTCGGCTCGTAAGTCCTAAGTGGCAGGGGAAGCAGGCGTGGTGCGAATTTCGAGGACTCCAAATGTCTCCCAATGAAAGTTCTAACATGGAATGTGAGGTGTCTGGGTGACCCAGAAAAAAGAGTCTCGATTGCAGCTCTTTTTCTTTTGGTTGAATGTGGTTGTGATGTGTACTTTTACAGGAGTCTAAAACTTCTTCATGCTCTTCCTTTTTCTGGAAGTCTATGGGAGATGGTTCAATTCTAACTTCATAGCACTGGATGCGGTGGGCACATCAGGAGGCATGACCATCGCATGGAAAGACTATGCTTTTAACTTTGTGTCTGAACAGAAAGGGAGACATGTGATCTCTGTTCTTTTGGAGAACATGGTGTCAGGCATGTGGGTGGTGTGTGTATGGTCCATGCTTACAGACCAGTCGATCAGAGTTGTGGGAGGATCTGTGCAGTGTAAGAAATGCTTTTCTGGGGGTGGCATGGCTAGTGGAGGGCAACTTCAACATCACTTTACTCTTGTCAGACCGTCTTAGTTTGAGAGGAGGTCAAGCTTGTGGATCGAGCGACTTTGTTGTACTAATCAATGACTTGGAGCTGGAGGTGATGGATGCTTCTGACATGAGGTAGACATGGAGGAACTCAGGCTCACGTGCACGTCTTGATCGATTCCTGGCATTTGCGAAGCTTCTTAATGCCTTCCAACTTTTTACTTGCACTTTCAGACCCTGTACCAGATTTGACCACACTCCTTTGATCTGGGATGCGGGGGTTGCTCCTCCTAGGGGCTTTTTCAGATTTGAACAGGCCTGGATGCAGGGGGAGAACTTCATAGACCTAGTGTCCAGTCAATGGACCTCTACGGTGGTTTCGGGTTCAACTACTTTACATCTGGCAAAGAAGTTGACTTCATTGTGAGTTTGACTTTGTGACTTCAAGAAGACGAATGGAGAGACTAGAAGGGTTCATCGTGCGAGGGAAGAGGCTGAGCTCTACAGAATTGATGGGTTGGAGGACTCTAGAGAACTGTTACCTGAGGAGCTGTCAATTGGAGCAACGACTATGAAGACGATTCTGTCTGAGGATAAGAAGCGTGTAACGGATTGGAAGCAGAGGGCCCATCACTCTTGGTTAGAGGAAGGGGATGCAAATACGACTTATTTTCATAGAATCGCAAGTGGAAGGCGTTGACACAACCTCATCAAGTTGCTTGTTGTGAATGGGATGAGGGTGGTGAGAGACCAAGAGATGGGATGTGCAATTACAGATCACTTTCATGAGTTTTCACGAAGAAGCGATGGCAGGACGTGGAGGTGGTCAGGTCAAGGAGTGACCCAGCTTTTGAGGCAACATGCAAATCATATGGCGGAGGTTAAAGTGGCAGTCTGGAATTTGAACGCGGATGGTGCACCATGGCCAGATGGCTTCCCTATTTTTTTCTTCCATAAGTTCGGGGTAGTGGTTGGCAGTGAAGTCGTAGAGGCTATGAAGGAATTCATTAGAGGAAATGCTGGTTTTGATAGGCTTAACAAAGCGCTTATCTTCATTTTACCTAAGACGGAGATTTCTAAAAGAGTAGAATACTCCAAATCGATTGCCCTCTCTAATGCAATCTATTTGATAGTAGCAAAGGTTTTGGCTACTATACTGAACAGGGTTCTAGATCAACTATCTCACCGCTACAATCAGCTTTTGTTCTAGGGAGGCAGATCGAGGACAGCCTTGCGATGGCAACTGAGATCATAACAGACTGGAAAAGATGAAAATCGAAGGGAATCCTTTGGAAGGTGGATTTTGCTAAAGCTTACGACACAAGGGACTGGTATTTTCTCTGGACAACATTGTCTAAGCGGGGATTCTCCTGATATGTGGATCTCCTAGATGAAGTGGTGTATCGCAACGACATCCTATTCGATATTGGTTAACTGTCGTCTGGATGGTGGGCTTTTCCAACCACAATGGGGGATGAGACAGGGATGCCCCTTACTCCTATGTTATTTGTCATTGCAGCTGATGTTTTATCGTGCATGGTTGGAAGGGTCCAACACAACGCGCTCACGGTAGGATATTCCTCTGGGGATATCTCTATCCCCATGTTGCAGTATGCAGATGATACCATCTTTTCTATTGAAGACGGCACAGAGGAAGCTCGAGGAATGGCAGATACAGTGGATATTTTTGGTAAAGTTCAGGGCTTATTTTGAACCTTGTCAAATCTATAGCTATCCCTTTTGGACTATCAGAAACTGAAGCATAGGCTTGGTGTGAGACGTTGGGCACAGAACGTGGATCTCTCCCAATTCATTACGTGGGTCTTCCATTGACAGTGGTCAAGCTTAAGATGTCTGATTGGCTCCCTATGGTTGAGAAGATGGAGAAGAAACTCTCCGGGTGGAAGGCAGTTATTCTTTCACGTAGTGGACGGCTGACACTTGTCAAGGTCGTTCTCTTAGCTATTCGATCTTCTTTATGTCCTCGCGTCTTCTTCCTGTGGGTATCAGGAATAGGCTAGAACTGATTATGTGGAGATTCCTTTAGGGTAAATCCATCTAGGAAGGGTCAGGTGTCCATCTTGTTGATTGGGAGACTATCACATTGCCAAAAGAAGATGGCAGCCTAGGTATCTCTCGCTTGGAACGCATGAATGAGGTGCTTCTTTTAAAATTGGTTGCAAGAATTTGAGGGAGAAGCGAGGACCATTGTTGCCGCATCATTTGAAGCATCTATAACATTGGGATCAGGGATGTGATGACCCAGCATCCACTCTTTCACCCTTCGGTATTCTGGAAAGGCATTAACTCAATAATGGCATGTTTTCAAGAGCTCTTTCGACCGGTGATAAGAAATGGCAAATCCTTCGCTTTCTGGACGAATAACTGGTCTGGTCAGGGTCCTTTCTTTTCCAGATTTCCCCGTCTTTTTGCTTTAGCTGCCGATCGTGATATCTGGGTTTTTGATTGTTGGCTAGATAGAAATTGGATGCCTCCTTTCTTGTCAGACTTTTCATATCAACGGCTAGAGGAATTCCTTATACTCATTGAATCCATCAAAGAGGTTGAAAGACCGTTAGAGGGGAGGGACCATTGGATATGGAAGAATAACTCTTTCGTAGTCAGACGAGCCTACAAAACTATTAGCAGACCCCCTCAATAGAGGATAGACGATCTGATTCGCGACTACAACTTTATATGGAAGTTAAAAATGCCAAGCAGAATTGGTTCCTTTATGTGGCTGCTACGATGGAGGCGGATTATGACGAGTGACTGATGTGTGCCAGATTGTTTCCGGAGGTCTCCCCTATGTGAATCACATATTGAGATGATTGAACACCTCTTTTTCCATTGTGAGAAGACTTCTGCAATCTGGGTAGAGATGGGTTGTGATTGGCTGAATCTTCAAAATTTGGATCTTTTTTGGAACTCAATGTTTCAGGCTAAACAATGTCCTAAAGAGGATCTTTTGCGTCCTATCGTAGCTTTATTGGCAATTTGGCTAGCTAGAAATGGTGCTCTTTTTTCCTTAGATCGTTTTTACTGTGAAAAGATAATTTTCATTTCAAGACTCTTCGTGAGTTTTGGCTACTGTAAGTCTTCTTATAACTCCTAGTTTTTAATAAATTTGGGGCGGACACCTAAACGTGCCTCCCCCTCTCTGGACTAAAAAATACAAATACAAATATGAATATGAATATTCAAAATTTGGAGAAAATCAATGCTAATAGGATATGTATTAGAAACAGCTTTATTTTTATTCTATTTAATTGTAACCCATCGGGTCCTTTTATGTATTTTTTCGTTTATGAGTGGTCTAGGGTTTCGGTCTATATAAGAATCCCTAGACCTCTTGAATAAGACAATTTATTGTATTCTCCCATCTTTCTCCACAGGGTATCAGAGCAACGGTCCTATACTGGTGTTCTGACCTAAATCCCACTGCCACCACCAGCCCCCATCTCTCTTCCTCTTTGCAACCCTAGCACGGGCTCCTTCCAATGACTAGGGCCCCGCGTAAGGTCTCCTAGGCTTCTTCCTCAAAGGCTCCAACAACAAGGGTTTCGCACAAGCAACTTCCAACGACAGCCAAGGTCTCCAGTGCCCTCAAACAAAAGCCTTTGCCTATGTTGTTGCACCCAAGGTTCGAAATCTTGATTTTTTTTGTTTTGATCACCTCAGAAATGAAAAGTTTGCTAAAATTTCAAGAAACTTCGACGATTTTGGTGGAAATCTCATAAATGGCTCAAAAAAGCCTTTTTTCAAATTTTTCACATTAAGATCATCCAAGTTTTTAGAACAATAAATATATTACAAATACACAATTATATCACACATATCGTTGATTTATATCCCTTATATCGCACATATCGGTCATATCGACGTTAATTCTGATTGTTGACTGATAGAAAAATGGAGTCCATTCAAATTCTTCAAACAGTAAATTACTTACAAATATACACGTGTATCACACATATCGATCATCTATGACTCTTATATCACACATATCGATCATATCAAACATATCGATGTTAATAACTTAATGTTAATTGGTGACTGATAGATATTAGAAATAAAATAGCTAAGTTAACCAAACTTAGAGCAAATCTTTTTTCATTGATGAGACATTTGATTCTAAAATGTAGATAATGATTAAAGAGACAATGTTTTGTTCATAGAAATAACTTTCGTGGACAAGTCGACAAGGTTCTAGTGAATTAAAGAATTAATTACATACAACAACTAAAAATGCATCTATTCACAAAAATAAATGACAACATGTACATTAATATAATAAAAGATATTACTTGGTCATGAGTTCAGTTCAGAACCAAGAGTTTTGTGGTAGATCTGTATCGCCCTCCCTCCCCTTTCCCCATTGTCTCTCATAGTGCATCACAGACTCAATGAACTTGCACCAGTTCTCCCATGTTATGTACGAGTACATGGCCTTGTAGTCCATCACATACTGCTTATACTGATGGTCATCGAGGCCTATGAGTATCTCGAGTCAAGGATAAGTAGCATTAGATCCAGTATCGCGAGGGGTACGGCGAGACTGCAAATACTAGCTTGAGATCCTCGAGACGACAACGATGGAGTAGGAGACGATCGCTGCAGAGGAGGCATGACTGTGTAGTAGTCGAGGAAGATTCCATAACTGTCACCACTAAAATAGTTTCTGGCTCTGTTCGGTCTGGCTACCTTGATAGTTTTCACCGTTGTAACTCATGTATCCATACCCGTTATAACCATATGATGGAGGTGTATGTGTCTAAGAAGGAGGAGGAGGTCTAGGAGGACAAGGAGCATGAAAGTATTCTGGGAAGATGCCAAATGATCTCTCATCGTGTGATGATCCATATCTACCCAGGGGACTTGGTGTTGCTCCACGATATGGGTTGACAATATCCATGCATCTCAAGGAACATACATATAATATCAAATCATCCATGTAGTTGTCTATAGGATGATGGCCATGGTTGTATGCTTTATAATCCATAGGTCTTAGACTCGGGCTTGGGACTAAGTGTCCATGTGCTTTCATCTGTCGCTCCATATATTCACGCCCTACATAGAGCCCTTCCTCGAATCTTGTATCATGTGGTACACGATCACCCTCTACTAACCCCTCCGGATATGTTTTCCCATCACCAAATCCATCACGACCAGCAACATCATCATCATCCCCATTGTCATCCTTTGATTTGGATTTGGATTTGGAACCAATGGAGAGGATGTCATTAACAACTGCATCAAGCTCCAACCCTCCAAGAGGGTCTGTCATCTGCCCAGATCTAGCCATGTAATCACCAACATCTGCTCTTGTGGAATGGATTGAAATGAAAGGAATTATATTATCGTAGCCCTAGAGCTCTCTTATATTGGAGAAAAACTCTAAGGGAAAATTACATCGAGAGACGACGAAAAGGAAAAATTTCAAGATAATACTAAAAAGATATCAATATCTCAACACTCCCCCTCAAGCTGGAGCATATATATCTATCATGCTCGACTTCGAACAACAATGGTGAAACGACCCCTTTGCAAGAGCTTTGATAAACATGTCGGCAATCTGATCACTTGAAGCAACATGAGAAGCGAATATGAGCCCTTTTTGAATCAAGTCACGGGTGTAGTGGCAGTCAACCTCAATGTTCTTTGTCCTTTCATGAAAGGCTGGATTATTAGCTATAAATAAAGAAGCTCGATTATCACATTTAAGGTGCATAGGAAGAGGCACCTCAATAGTTAGTTCAGTCAGTAAGGACTTAACCCACATCATTTATGTACTTCCTTGGGCCATAGCCCTATACTTGGATTCAGCGTTGGACCTTGCCACAACCGTATGTTTCTTGCTCTTCCATGAAACCAAAGAGCTGTCCACAAACACAGTGAAGCCTGAAGTAGACTTCCTGTCCTTGGGACACCCTACATAGTCTGCATCCGCACATCCTGAAACTGCAAGAGACGTGCCTCTCCTGAATAGAAGCCATGCACCTGGAGAAGACTTAAGGCACCTCAAGATGACTGCATCCATGTGAACCTTCCTGGGTTGCTCCATAAACTGGCTAACCCTGCTGACAGTAAACGATATATCAAGTCTGGTAATAGTGACATACAATAGCTTTCCTACCAACTCTCTATATTGTCTCTTATCCACCTCTACAGAGTCATCATCACATAGCCTAGCATTGGGATCCATTGGAGTAGTAGCAAGTCTACACCCTGTCATACACATCTCAGATAGAAAATCAATGTCGTATTTTCTTTGCGTCATTACCATTACCTGCTGATTTATTGTGAATTCTAGGCCAAGAAAATATCGCAGCTCATCAAGGTCCTTGTCACAAACTATTGTCCAAGAAAATTCTTAGTTGCCTGAATACCCTGATTATCACTTCCTGTAACAATAATATCATCCACATAGGCCAAAATAGCAACCGTCCCTTTCTGGGTTCTCTTAATAAAAAGAGAGTAACCTGCAGTAGATCTGACAAAGCCATGTTGTTCAATCAACTCTGAGAGCTTCTGAAACCGCCCTTGGATTCTGCTTGAGGCCATATATGGCCTTGTGGAGTTTGCACACCATCCTGGACTCCCCCTCAGCAGCAAACCCTGGTGGTTGTTGCATATATACTTCTTCCTGCAAATCTCCATACAAGAAAGCATTTTTCACATCCAATTGGATAAGCGGCTAGTCCTGGACCACAGCAACACCAATAAGAACACGCAGAGTAGAATGACGCGCAACAGGAGAAAACGTGTCCTGATAATCCACCCCATAGGTTTGGGTGAACCCCCGAGCAACCAACCCGGCCTTGTATTTATCCACTGAACCATTTGCACGGTGTTTAATTGTAAACACCCATTTACTGCCAACAACATAAGCACCTGGTGGAGAGGGGATGACACTCCACATACCACGAGACTGTAGAGAAGCCATCTCTTCTTCCATAGCAAGATGCCACGTACCACTCTGCATTGCTTCCTGATAGGTCCGTGAAATCTGCATAGCTGATATTGATAAGGCAACAACAAACCTATGATAGTCTTCAGATAGCTGTGCCAAGGAAACATGAGAAGAAAGAGGATGCAGAGTACATGCACGCCTCTTCCTACGGAGAGCAATAGGCATGTCCAAGTCTACAGTAACCTCTGAAGGAGGATCAACAACGACATCCTGCATGTCATCCTGCATACTCAAAGTACCATTAGTAGAACTCAAATGCTCAGAACATACCTCGGGCGTGCTGAATGATGGAAGAGGCACATGAACACGAGGTCGGCGCTGGTAAACCTGAGGAAAGAAAATAGGTGTGGTAGGAGGTGGAGGAGGCGGTGGTGGAGGCAGTGGTGGAGTAGGTGATGTAGTGACATCTGGAATGGGAGAGACATGAAGTAGAGGCATATAAACCTCTTCTCCATTTTCTGAAGGAATAAGCTTGTCACCAGTAGGAGAGAAATACATAATGGATTCATAAAAGGTGACATCTGCACTAACATATACCTTCGTCAAGCAGGGTCAAAGCAACGATACTCCTTTTGGGTCTTGGAGTACCCAACAAACACATACTTGACCGCTCTAGGAAAGAGCTTGTCCAGACCTAAAGACATCTGATGGACAAAAGCAACAGATCCAAAGACACGAGGCATTGAGGGAGAAAAGATCTGTCTCGGAGAAATGCAATCGAGAACGGGATCATCTCCCCGAGAATCGATGAAGGCATACGATTCACTAAATAACATGAACTAAGAACCGCGTCCCCCCAGTAAGAATGGGGAACATGGCTCTGAATCAGAAGAGTCCTGGTAACATCCAAGAGATGACGGTGTTTTCTCTCAGCCACCCCCATTCTATTGAGAAGTGTACGCACAAGATGTATGATGGACAATACCACATGATCTAAGGAACTGAGAAAGCTATGTACTACAGAATTCAAGTGCATTATAAGAATGTATAAACATGACATTTGCATAAAACACATTCCTCATTTCATTAATAAAGGACTGAATGACAAGACCATCATCAGACGTGTTCTTAAGAAGAAATACCCATGACAGTCTAGAGAACTCATCAACAACAACAAAATAAAACCTATGCCCCTGAAGATCTGGGACACGACTTGGACCCCAAATATCAAAATGAATCAACTCGAACAAACTATGACTACTTCGACCCTGACGACTCTGGAATGTGGACCTATGATGCTTCCCAAGCTAGCATGCCTCTCACTGAAAAGTAGGACAAGGAGAGATTTGAGGAAGAACGTGATGCAGCTTTTGCAGAGGAAGATGACCAAACCGAAGATGCCACATATAGGGAGAGACAAATCCAGTGCGAAGATAAGAGACACCAGCATAAGGAGACTGCTCCAATCTGTAGAGACCTCCTTGCTCACGGCCAGAACCAATCACCCTGCCCGTTAGAATGTCCTGAAACACAAGAGCAGAAGGGTCAAAAATGGCATGGCAATGTAAATCCTTGGTGATTTGACTAATAGATAGTAAGTTCATAGAGAATTCAAGAGCGTAAAGAACGTTCTGGAGCCGCATTGTAGGGGTTAATTGCACCTCCCCCTGACCAGTAATGGGAGAATCTGCCACATCTGCTATCACGACTGATCTGCCAGACTGAGTTGGGCTATAGGAACTGTAAACATATATTAGTTACTTTTATACTTCTCTGTTATTTTCTTTTCTGTCGTATGCTATATGTAATTTACCCATAGGCTACTCTCCTATATAAGAGAGCCTAGGGCTGATGGAATAAACATCTTCTTCTCTTTTCCCAACATGGTATCAGAGCGACGGTCCTAGACCGGAGTTCTTGAAAACCTAACCCTATCCCCACCCCCACCCGCGTGACTCTCTCTCTGCCGGCGCCACTGGCCGTGCGCCTCGGGCTCCGCGCACCTCGCCTGCGGTGAGCATCACACCGCGCGCACCCCATCGCGCGTCTGTTGCGCCTTTGCGCGCGCCCCTGTGTGCGCCTGCGGATCTGCCTCCGCCCTTGCGTGCATCCTTGCGTGCGCCTGCGTGCGCCCCATCACACCGTGCATGCGCTCCTGTCTGTGCCTCTCCAGCGCATGAACTAGCGCCCTCCAACGCACACCTAGGGCACGCCTAGCGTCCTCCAGCGCACGCCTAGCGCAGTTCTAGTGTCTTCGGTTCTCCCCATTGCGCGCTAACTGTTGTGCGTGTGTAACTTCTGAATCAGCCCTTCACGACCTCTAGTGCGCACACCGTCAACTAAATGGGTTTGGTTGCTTGAAGTCTACACATGCAACTAAACCCGTCTATGTCCGTGTAGACGATCTTATCTTCAGTCTATCGCTCCAGTCTTCTGTTTCCAGTCCGTCAGAAAGCAAGGCGGATATTCCATCTATCGGCGCCTTTCGTGGTCCAGCGCCCATCGTAAAGATGGATGGTACGAACTATGAACTGTGGGCGATGCAGTTCATGAGTATGATGAAGTCAACTGGTAAGAAGCACATTCTTACCGAAGAAGAGCCTAATTAGAAGACTGGAGTTAATGCCTCATGGGAGGCAGATGATGCATATGCGAAAGTCTGGTTATCTGGAACTTTGGCAATCGAGATTGCCAATGATATTCTTCATCAGCCCACGGCTAAAGACATGTGGGATATACTGGCGACCACATACTCTCAAGCGAGAATGAGACAAAGATTCTGCAACTCCAGCATGACATATTCACCATTAAGCAGAATGGTCGCCCTCTACACTCACTCTACACATCTCTGCATGGGATATTCGAGAAGCTGTACAGCTTCATGCCCCTGACAGCCACGCCAGAGCAACAGAAGACCTACCGGAATGCTACTATGGTGGGAGTTTTCTTGCTGCCCTTGAACCCGAGTATGAGGCAGCACGGTCTCAAATTTTGACAGATTCTACTATTCCTCCCATGGAGGAAGCTTTTCATAGATTGAGCCGGATCACTGTTCCATCTACAACTGTGAATCAGAATGCTTCAGCCATGGCTGCCAACAGGGGCCGTGGATTTCATCATCATACCCGTGGTTGTGGACCTCGTGGTAGAGGAGGCCGTACTCGGCCAACATGTACCTACTGCCATCGCGTCGGACACAATGAAGACACATGCTACTCTAAGCATGGATTTCCTACATCTGCACGAGTCGCCGAGCAGATAGAGCCTCCATCTGCTGCCTCTTTGGATCAGCAGTTCGATGATCTAGTTGCCCGTCTAAGAGGCATTATTCCTCCATCTGGCCCAGCACCCACTACTGAGAATCAATCTGATGCTGATGCATCTGCTTCTGCGTCTACCAGTGCATCAAGTAGCACACTTGCATTTACTAGTAGTAGATCAGATACTTTACCTTGGATTATGGACTCGGGAGCCACACATAATCTTGTGGCGATCAGAGTTTACTTACAGGATATACTCAGATCCCTCCAGGCCGAACAGTGGTCATTGCCAATGGTACGCATTCCCCAATTACTGGTCAGGGGGAGATTAGACTGACATCTTCTATGCAGCTCAAGAATGTGTTACATGCGCCTGATTTTTCAATGAATTTATTATCAATCAGTCAGATTACAAAGGATTTACAATGTCGGGCAATTTTTGATCCATCTTCTCTTGTTTTTCAGGAATTCCTTACGGGCAATGTGATTGGGCGTGGCTGAGCAAGGAGGCCTTTATCGCCTCAATCAGACTTCCTTTGCTGGAACCTCATCCCTACCTACTGGACCCGTATCTCCTCTGCTATGGCATCTGCGCTTTGGACAGCTACCGCTTCAGAAGTTGCGTCGTGTGTTACCCAAGGGTCTGCCTCACACATCCATCCAATGTGAGGCTTGTCAGTTGGGAAAGCATCATCGGTCTACCTTTCCCAGTCGTCAGTGTCGAAGTAGTACCTCCAAGTTTGAGTTATTTCATATTGATATCTGGGGTCCGAGTCATGTTCCTGATCATCAGGGACACAGATTTTATATAGTTATTGTGGATGACTTCTCTCGTGTGTCATGGGTATTTTTGTTGAAAAATAAATCTGAAGCAGGAAATATTATTATCCATTTTCTTAATGAGATTCGTAATGTTGTCTCCACATCTGTTAAAATTGTAAGAAGTGATAATGCCCTGGAATTGGGTACTCAGGTCCTAGCCAATTACTACTCATCCCAACGGATTATCCACCAGACATCATGTGCCTATACCTCCCAATAAAATGGGATTGCTGAAAGGAAACATCGCCACCTACTAGAAGTCACCAGGTCACTTCTTATACAGAGTCATGCTCCTTACTCTTACTGGGGTGACGCGGTTCTCACAGCATGCTACCTAATTAATCGTATGCCGTCCTCTGTTCTAGGTGAACAGACTCCTTTCTCCCTTATCTTTCCCGGTAAAGATCTGTTTTCCCGTACTCCTTGTGTGTTTGGATCGGTTGCCTTTGTCCATCAGTTGTCTCCCGGTACTGACAAGCTCTCTCCTAGGGCTGTCAAGTGTGTGTTTGTTGGGTACTCCAGAACTCAGAAGGGGTACAAGTGCTATGATCCATTGCGCAGGCGGTATCTTGTTAGTGCAGATGTTAGATTTTTTGAATCCGTAATGTATTTTTCATCCTCAGGTGATCACTTGCTACCTCCAGCTACTACCGATGCCATCTATGTGACACCACCACCACCACCACCACCAGCTCCTTTACCATCATCTGCACCTCCTATTACTATACATGTTTCACCACTACCATTTCATTATACCCGCAGGTCTACTACAGCTCATGGTCATGACTCATCACCTAGCTCGCCTAAGGTATGTTCTGAGGATACTACTCTTAATGGATCTGACAATGTTTTTGAGCAGGATGTGTTACAGAGGACAGATGAGGACACAGCTGATTTAGATGTTCCTATTGCTATACGCAAATCGAAGCGAAGTTACGCCTCATATCCTTTAGCAGCTTCTGTGTCATTTGAACGATTATTTGAGGATTTCAGGAACTTTGTGGTCGCTTTGTCAGCTGTAGATATTCCACGGAATTACCACGACGCTCTGAAGGATAGCAGATGGCGTCTAGCAATGGAGGAAGAAATGGCAGCACTTCAATCTCGAGGAACTTGGACTCTGGTCCCTGTACCTGCAGATGTGTCCCCAGTAAGCTGCAAGTGGGTATTTACAGTCAAGCAGAATGCAGATGGTAGTATTGACAGATACAAGGCTCGCCTTGTTGCTCGTGGCTTTACACAGACATATGGGGTGGACTATCTTGATACATTCTTGCCAGTAGCCCGTCATTCTACTCTATGGATCTTGCTGTCAGTTACGGTTACTCGTGAATGGCCACTATATCAGTTGGATGTAAAGAATGCATTCTTATATGGTGACTTACAGGAGGAAGTCTACATGCAACAGCCACCCGGTTTTGCTGTTGAGGGGGAGTGTTCCAAGGTGTGTCGGCTTCATAAGGCTATCTATGGCCTTAAGCAGAGCCCCAGAGCATGGTTTCAGAGCATGGTGTAGATGACATCTTGATTACAGGAGATGATGCACAAGGAATAAAGAAGGCGAAAGAAATGCTGGGTAGCGAATTTGTTACCAAGGACCTTGGAGTCCTTAGATATTTTCTGGGGCTGGAGTTTGCCAGAAATCCGTATGGGTTAGTAATGTTGTAGAGAAAATATGTTACGGACATGCTGAGTGAAACAGGAATGATCGGTTGCCGGCCTGCTACAACACCAATGGAACCCAGTATGAAGCTATATGATGATTTTTTTTTTTTGATGATGATACAGAGGAGGTGGACAGGAGAAGATACAGAGAACTGGTGGGAAAATTGTTGTATGTCACTATTACTAGGCCCAATATATCCTTTGTTGTGAGTCGTGTGAGCCAGTTCATGGAGCAACCATGTCAGGTTCACATGGATGCCATACATATGATACTCAGGTACCTCAAATCATCTCCACGTGCGGGTTTGCTATTCAAGAAAGGCAAGGTGATCTCTATCTCAGCATGTGCAGATGCAGATTATGCAGGGTGTCCCAAGGACAGGAAGTCTACCTCTGGGTTTGCGGTTTACGTTGGAGATTCTCTAATCTCATGGA
Source organism: Ottelia alismoides (assembly GCA_037367405.1). Classification (NCBI taxonomy): domain Eukaryota; kingdom Viridiplantae; phylum Streptophyta; class Magnoliopsida; order Alismatales; family Hydrocharitaceae; genus Ottelia; species Ottelia alismoides. Next base: position 125,776 of record JAZKJV010010225.1, on the reverse strand, counting down.
GAAGCAAGAAACAAACTGTGGTAGCCAGGTCTAGTGCTGAATCTGAATATAGGGCTATGGCTCAGGTTAGCACGGAAATGATGTGGGTGAAGGCTGTGCTTACAGATTTATGTATAGAGGTCCCACTTTCTATGACCTTAGAATGTGACAATCAGGCGGCCTTATTCATTGCAAACAATCCAGCGTTCCATGAGCGAACCAAGCACATTGAAGTTGACTGTCACTTCATACGTGACATGATTCAGAAGGGATTCATTGCTACATCCCATGTTAATTCAGAGAATCAAACTGCAAATATATTCACCAAGGCATTACTACGAGGCCCATTTCAGAAGTGTGTGTCCAAGTTGAGCATGATTGATATCTATGCTCCATCTTGAGGGGGAGTGTAAACATATATTAGTTACTTTTGTACTTCTCTGTTATTTTCTTTTCTGCCGTATGCTATATGTAATTTACCCATAGGCTACTCTCCTATATAAGAGAGCCTAGGGCTGATGGAATAAACATCTTCTTCTCTTTTCCCAACAGGAACTAAACTGCCCTCTGTCACCACAGAGATGATGGGAAGCTCCTGAATCCATAATCCATTCTGACAAGTTTGCTCTGTAACAACTAGTAAAGGCATATGATGTACCTGACGTAGATGCGGAGGCTGAGGCTGCTACCTTGGATGATCCTGACGGAGAGCCGGTTGACCCAGGAGAAGGCATAATCTCCCTGAGCCTCGCTACTAACTCATCAAATCTCTGATCAGATGCAGTTGAAGAACTGCTGCCCTGCTCGATCTGTTCTGCAACACGTACCGAAGATGGAAACTCATGCTTAGAATAGCATGTTTCCTCAGAATGACCTGGCCTGTGACAGTAGGTGCACGGTTGACGAGGGGGTGGACTGCCCCCCCACCATCCTCGTCCACGGCCACCACGATCACGGAACTACATAGGGCTCCCCCTACCACGAGATGTTGCCATGGCAGATGAAGTCTGAGACACTTGAGTACCACCTGAAGATATGGAGAGCATGCTCATCCTGTGATATGCCTCCTCCATTGGGGTATAGTGGCATCAGTCAGAATCTGTGCTCTAGCAGCATCATACTCACAGTCAAGTGCCGGTAAAAAAACTCCGGTCATCATCGAATCTCTATATTCCTTGAGCTTCTCTAGCGTGGCAGTCAAGGGAATATAGCCATGTAACTTCTCAAACATACCCCTTAGAGAAGTGCAAAGGGTATGAAGAAGGTGACCATTCTGTTTGGATGTGAAGATATCATGTTGAAGTTGCAGAATCTTCGATTCGTTCTTTGCTGGAGAGTAAGTAACAGCAAGAACGTCCCACATAGTCTTGGTCGTGGGCTGACTCAATATATCATTGCCTATCTCCATGGACACTGTTCCTGAAAGCCACACACGTGCATATGTGTCATCTGCCTCCCATGAGGCGTTAATCCTAGTCTTGTTAGCAGGCTCTGCCTGTGTGAGAATATGCTTCTTGTCATTGCATTGCATTAGACTCATGAACTGCATGTCCCACAGTTCATAGTTTGTTCCATCTATCTTGACGGTGGGTGCAGGACCTTTGAAGGCACCCAGGGATGGAACGTCAGCTTTGTTGTCGGACATGGTGACAAATATTTTGCAAGACTAGGTGATCAACAAGAAAGACTTGCACCTACACTAACATACGGGAAGATGGTTGTGGCGTGTGGGCGTAGACTCATACCACAACCTCTTCCATTCTTTGGAGGCTCCTTTAGGTAACTAGGGTGATTTAGATAATCACGTCAGGCCCTAATCACCCAAGACCGCGGTAGAAACACCCACAACCCTTAAGGGCAATGGCGGCACACGGGGCGGCATGGCGCAAGCTACGACGCAGGGGGTAGGCTGCGGCACTCGCGGTGGAGGCTTGCGGGCAGGGCACACTGAGGATGGGTGTGCGCACGGCGTGGCAAGGGTCGGCGGCGCACGCACGGCGCGGCGAGGAGCAGTGACCTCACAGAGGTGCTCCGACTGCGTGGAGCACGACGAGAGTCGCGGCGCGCGTGGACGTGCACCGGACGACGGTGCGGCACGACGGGCTGCGCGGGTGCGTGTTCGCACACTAGGGTTTTTAGTAGGGGTTGGTCTCTAGGGCACAGGTTCCGGTCTAGGATTGTCACTCTGTACCATGTAGACAGGATTGAAATGAAACGAATCAGATTATTGTAGCCATGGAGCTCTCTTATATAGGAGAAAAGCTCTAAGGGAAAATTGCGTAAAGAGACAACGAAAAGGAAAAATTACAATATAATACTAAAGAGATATAAATATCTCAACAACTCCCATTTGTTGGCTTATATTCTGATTCGGCCTTCCTCCTGGTTGATCGAGTACAGGAGCACTATTGGAATCTATCCACCTCTGGAGAACATCGTCATCGGCATCGACATCGTGCATTTTAAAAATGTATGAAAGATTGATAGTGTATGTATAGTCCGCTTTGTCATGACCCTCCCTTGCATGTTTCATCTTTAGCCTCAAATTGTAGTGCATGTAGACAAGAACATGGAGCTTCTGTTCTCCCAACATATTCTGTCTCTTCAAACGAATGAAGCTGAAAGTACTCCAATTCCTCTCACAGCCACCAGTAGATGTAGTTTGAGACAATACTTTCACTGTCACCTTTCACAGGTTGGGAGGTTCAATCCCGTATAGTTACCAGCATTCAGCTACAGAAAATCCAAAGGAGATAAATCAACAATAGTATATAGTAGTAATACGTCACAACACAATCAATGGACTTATTCGCCCTTACCAAGAAGAGTATTTCCCCGTCCATTAACCACGGTAATTCTATTGAAGGACTACAAAACATCCCTAAAGTACTTGACCTACACATTATTTGAAATCATAAATTGTCCATAATACTTCCAATGAGTATTTTGTTAGACTACTTGGAAACTAAGATTGTTCTTGTACTGGTACTTGGGATTGAAGTAATAAACTGGACACAAGCATGCATAATTCTCAAATTTTAATCCATCAAAAGTACTATCAAAAATTAAAGAATAGATTTATTACATACCAGACTTGTGAATAGGATGCGAGAGCATCTTAGACCAACGTTCGTCTATGATGTTCAACCATGATTTGTATCCTTTCCAAATTGCTTCTCTGACCTTCTCTCTCATGCAGCGCATTGCCTCGTAGATCACTTCCATGGTCGGCTTTTGTTGTCATAAACGATCCGCAGTGCAGACACAATCGCATCCATTATCTTCGTGACTCAGGTCATGTCATCCTAGAAGTGAAGATCAGTGATCAATGTCTCTACTTTCCTCCCTCCTTACATCCGAGCTTCAGGTATCTCGAACCATTCACCTTGGCAACACATGGTTTTCAATCATGTCTTGTGTTTTTAAGGCTTTGCAACGCTATAAAATAGGTTGCAAAGCATGTGATGCCAGGACTCACGTGTTCACCACTGTACATCCACCTCATCAAAGCCATCACTTTAGAATGGTTGTAAATGAAGGTGGTGATCGCTCATGCTTGCTCCACCCCCCTTCAGACCATCCTCCTCTTGCTGAAGTCATTTAGAATCAAATCAATACAATGTGCAGCACACGATGTCCAAAAAATGACGCAGTTGCTAGAATTCATTATTGTTTCATCGGCTTTCTTGAAGTTGATGCCATTATATATGACAATCTGGGCAATGTTCTCATTCCTAACATCCTTGATGATTTCATTCATCAACTTCAACAAGTACTTGTGATCTTTCACATGATCGGATGCATTGACGGATTTCAAAAAGATCAAATTCCCATCGTGGTAAACGAGGAAGTTGATCTGCTTCCTCGTGTAGCTCGTCTACCCATCGCATATCAACGTCACCCCATACTTTGACCATCTCCTACTCAATTCAGTTATGTACTCGTTCATCTCCTCCTCCATCACGAGAGACTTGTTCATTATCTCGTAGGATGTGGGAGCATTTACTCTCGTTCATGCAGCAGTGATCTCACTGATAGTATGTTGTAAAAATGGCCCGCTAGCAACGTTCGTTGGAATGCTTTGTCCAAAAAAGAGCTTGCTAATGGCACTGCTCACTCTCTCTCTCTCTCGTGCATTGGTGAACATGCCCTTCACCGTCTTCAGCCTCGGATCCTTGGCTTGTATTGTATGGACCTGCTCCTCATCAATAAGAGTTCCAGTTCCTTACCTTATTTTTTTTTATAAGTGATGGTACCGGTGCACCTCCAAAACCACTCCCACTGCCACTAACACCTAGAAGTCGCCTCGTGTACCACTGAGTTCTCTTCTCTCGAACTCGCTCCTCATATATTCCTTTGTTACCCTCCTATATGCCCTCCTCTCCGCTGTAGTCTGAATAACAGTGGGGTAGACAAAGTCAGCATTGTCTAAATCAGAGATAACATTGAACTCTTTCTCAAACATAAACTCCTTGAATTGTTCATCCCATATTTCTCTCTTTGTATCCTTGACTTCTTCTCGTCCAAGCTAGCCTTCACCATGTCCCTCGCATCTTCGTGACAACGTATGCACTTTGGCAACATTCTTGTGTTCCCAATAAGATGTTGCTTCATCCTAGTAATACACCCTTCTCTTAACATCTTCCCACAGAAGTTGCATTGTAGTTTAGCTTTATTGCCATCAGGAGCGGTGGCATACCTCCAAACCAATAACCCCACTGAATTCCATTTGATCCTCAGAACTATCAGATTCTGATATGGAATGTCAACCAATGAGGATGATTACTAAAACCTGCAAAGAAATTGCAGAACAATCATTCATGAGGCATACAATGAAAACAATTAAGTATATGCTACTTATTTTTAGTTTTAATTTTTGGATTTAATACAACAACAATAAAAACAAAGCCTTTTCCCACATTAAGTAGGGTCGGCGACATGGATTTTTTGCCTCCATTCTGATCAATCTTTTGTCAATCTCAAGCTTAGGTCCAAAAAACTAAGATCCATTTGTATATCTCATTTAACACTTCTTTGGCCTTCCGCGCCCTCTCTTAGCTGGTTCAACATCCCAAAAATTGCATTTCCTAACTGGTGCATCAGTTGACCTCCTTTATACATGGTCAAGCCACCTTAAGCGGTTCTCTCGCATCTTATCCTCGATCAAAGCTATACTAACTTTTCTTCGGATTGCATCATTCCTAATCCGATCTTTACGTGTATGTGTGTGTGCCCACAAATCGACTTTAGCATTTTCATTTCTGCTACTGCAATTCTCTGCACATGACTACAATTCACAGGCCAACATTCAGATCCGTAGAGCATAGCAGATCTCACGGCTGATTTGTAAAACTTTCCTTTGATTTTCAAAGGAATTTTCTTATCATAGAGAACAATAGAGGTTGTGTCCCAAGCCCAAGTAAATGAGGAGGGTTGCGTTAGGTAGCTGACAGCCAGCGTAAAACAGTCGGAGACAACTTCCTAAATAGTATTTTTTTAAAAAAAAATATTATTTAGGAAGTTGCCTCGAGACAGTTGGATCTTTTCAACAAGGATTTAAGCAAACATATAGTATTCGTTGGGGCGTTCCTACTTGCGACACGTTGCATCGCCCGAATGCAATGAAAAATTGGCAAGGGCCGCTACATCGCAGCTTAGATGTAGTTCAAAATTTGCGAGGGTTCTCGCATGAGGAACACATGCGGGTAAATAAGCTAGTCCTGTTGCATCACCGCCTGGATGCAGTCCAAAATTTGCAAGGGTTCTCGCATAATGGACGCATGCGAAAAAAGAAGTTAGTCCAAAAGAGATTGTAAAGGAAGTTGCGGATTGGTAGTTGGAATATTGGCAATTTAACTGAAAAATTGATGGAGATAATGGATATGATGGAAAGAAGGAAGATTCATATACTATGTCTTCAAGAGACTAAATGGGTTGGAGAGAAAGCAAGGGAGATCGAGAAGACATGCTTTAAACTTTGGTATTCTGGTAAAGATAAGTGTAGAAACGGTGTTGGAGTGATTGTTCATAAGGATTTGAAGGATTGTGTGGTTGAGGTGCAAAGATTCGGGGAGCGGAATATTTTGCTAAAATTGGTGCTTGAAGAAGAAATTTTGAATATATTATCAGTTTATGTACCACAAATTGGTTTCGATGAAAGGACTAAATAAGCTTTTTGGGAGGATCTAGATAAGATTATACAAGGAATCCTACAAAGAGAGATGATTTGCATAGGTGGAGATCTTAATGGACATGTGGGAAAAGATGCTTTAGAATATGCTAGTGTTCATGGAGGATATGGTTTTGGGGATAGAAATGAAGAAGGAAAAGTCATTCTGGATTTTGTAACGGCATATGATCTTTTCATAGCAAACACTCTCTTCAAGAAGAGGGAGGAGCATTTAATTACTTATAAGAGCGGCCCAACTGGAACACAGATAGATTACTTTGCGTTGAGGAGAAGAGATCAATTGCGTTGTAAAGACTGCAAAGTAATCCCAGGAGAGAGCTTAATAACTCAACATCGCTTGTTAGTCATGGATGTGCAAATAAAAGGGATGGTAAAGAAAAAGAGGGTTCTTAAGATCACTAGAACTAGATGGTGGAATCTTCCACTGAAGCAATCAAGCTTCAGGGAGAAGGTTTTAGAAGACTTATCTTGGGATTTTAGCGGAAGTGCAAACAAGATGTGGGAGGCAGTAGCATCTTGTATCCAAAAGGTAGCCAAAGAAATGCTAGGCGAGTCAAAGGGAGGAGCTCCAGTTCAAAAGGAGGCTTGGTGGTGGAGTGAAGGGGTGCAAGAGAAGCTAAAAATTAAAAGAGCATGTTTTAAAGCTAGGTCTAAGGATAGAAAAGAGGAAACTGTCACAAACTACAAAATAGCGAAGAAGGAAGCAAAGAAGGCTGTAAGCGAAGCTAAGTCAAAAGCTTATGAAGTTTTGTATAAAAATCTCGACTCTAAGGAGGGCTAGAAGGATATATTCAGGTTGGCCAAAGCAAGAGAAAGAAAGACCAAAGATCTTTCTTAGGTGAGATGCATTAAGGACGTGGAAGGTCGCGTACTTGTTACTCGGAAGGATATAAAGACTAGATGGGAGCAGTACTTCCATAAACTTTTCACTGGGGAAGGAAATAGAGAGATCACTTTGGGTGATCTAGCTAGTAATGGAAGTTACTTGAATCGTGCAAGTTATAGACGAACACAAAGAAAAGAAGTAGATGAGGCTTTGAAGGTTATGAGACCTGGGAAAGGTGTAAGACCGGATGACATCCCTATAGAAGTATGGAGAGTTTTAAGTGAGCGCGGTTTGACTTGGCTTACGCATCTATTCAATGTTATTTGGCGAAGCAAGAAAATGCCTAAAGATTGGAGGAGTATCGTGGTGCCTCTTTATAAGAATAAAGGAGACATTCAAAATTGTTCAAATTACAGAGGTATCAAGATGATGAGTCACACTATGAAAATTTGGGAACGTGTGATCGAAAGAAGGTTGAGGCAAGTTTCCAAAGTAAAAAAAAACCAATTCTGATTCATGCCAGATCGCCCAACTATTGAAGCCATCCATTTGCTGAGGAGAACAACGGAGATTTATAGAGCTAAAAGGAAGAACCTCCATATGAACTTTATTTATTTGGAGAAGGCTTATGATTCTGTCCCACGAGAGATATTGTGGAGAGTTTTAGAGAAGAGACAAGTACCTGTCCAATACATTAACCTCATAAAAGATATGTATGATAGGGCTTTATCTTGTGTGAGGACCCTGTTTGGTAAGACTGACTATTTTGACATCAACATTGGTTTACATCATGGCTCAGCTTTGAGTCCATTTCTTTTTACTTTGATTATGGATGAGTTGACAAGTCACATTTAGGATGAGTTACCTTGGTGTATGTTATTTGCTGATGATATTGTGTTGATTGACGAGACTAGAGATGGAGTAATGAGAAGCTTGAGGTCTAGAGACATGCATTGGAGACTAAATGATTTCGTATAAGTAGGGCTAAAACGGAGTATATGGAGTGCACCTTTGATGGAAGCAATGGTGAAGGAATCGATGTGAAGATTGGTGACAATAACATTCAGAAGAGATATTCTTTTAGATATCTGGGATCTGTTTCGCAACATAATGGGGAGATTGATGGAGATGTTACTAATAGAATAAATGCAGGCTGGCTAAAGTGGAGAGGAGTCTCTGTTGTGCTCTATGATAAGAAAATCCCTTTAAAAATTAAAGGAAAGTTTTACAAAGCAACCGTGAGATCTGCTATGCTTTATAGATCTGAATGTTAGCCTGTGAACCATAGACATGTGCAGAGAATGGATGTAGCAGAAATGAAAATGCTAAGGTGGATGTGTGGACACACATACGTAAAGATCGGATTCGGAATGAGGCAATCAGAAAGAAAGTTGATGTAACCCCGATCGAGGATAAGATGCGAGAAAATCGCTTAAGATGGTTTGGTCATTTGCAAAGAAGATCAGCTGATGCACCAGTTAGGAGATGCAAGTGTTGGGATATTGAGCCGGCTAAGAGAGGGCGAGGACGGCCTAAGAAGTATTGGAAAGAGACTATACGAAGGGATCTTAGTTTTTTGGATATAAGCCCGGGATTGACCCAAGATAGATCTGAATGGAGGCGAAGAATCCATGTAGCGGACCCTACTTAATTGTGGAAAAAGGCTTTGTTGTTGTTATAGAGAACAGTAGAGGCTCCTCTCAACTTTAGCCAATCTACATTTATTCTCTTAGTAAAATCTCTGTCAATTTCTCCATTATGTTGCAAAATAGATCCCAATTATCTAAAAGAATCCTTCTTCTGAACGTTGTCGTCAACAATCTTCACCCTGATTCCTTCATTGTTGCTTCCATCAAAAATGCACTCCATATATTTAGTCTTAACCCTACTTATATGAAATCCTTTAGTCTCCTATGCATGTCTCCAGACCTCAAGCTTCTCATTCACTCCATCTCAAGTCTCATCAATCAATACAATATCATCATTGAATAACATACACCAAGCTATTATTATGAATGTGACTTGTCAACTCGTCCATAACTAAAGTAAAAAGAAATGGACTCAAAGATGAACCTTGATACAGCCCAATGTTGATGTCAAAATAGTCAGTCTTCCACACTGGATCCTTACACAAGTAAAGCTCTATCATACATGTCTTTTATGAGGTTTGTATATAGGACGGGTACTTGTCGCTTCTCCAAAACTCTCTACAATATCTCTTATGGGACAGAATCATAAGCCTTCTCTAAATTAATAAAAATCATATGGAGGTTCCTCCATAATCTCTTCTCCAAAACTCTCCACAATATCTCACGTTTTTTATTTAATCTATTAATAATTTTTCTAACACTTAATATGCAAGAAGTCGTGTATACTTGGTGTTTAAAATATCACATAGATTTTTATGTCCCGATTTATAAGTAAAAACATCTTAGATATAGAGTTGAGGGACCAATTTCAAGAAAAACCATGTAAGAGCCAAAACAACATGTAAATAATGCATAGATCCAAGGTTCGATTTTCAGAATTACTCAATTATTAAATTTTAATTACCATTTTTTTGAAATCCTATTTTCTAAGTTTTAAACTTAAGATCCGCGATTCTCCTTTGAAAAACTCCAAATTTCTCTTCTATATATCTCACAATTTTTTTTTTGAAATCTTATTTATTACGTGTTAAACTTGAGATCAGAGTTTATACTTTGAAAACTCATCTTGATTCCACATAAAAACACAAAAGCACCAAATTTGTATTCCATAAATCTCACAAAATATTCAAAATCAACCCACAGAAACATCACAATATGCGATATCAACATGAGAGGAATGAAAATCCTCAAAACATTCACTCTAACAACAATAAAGCTTTTTCCCACATTAAGTAGAGTAAGCTACAAGGATTCTTTGCATCCATTCAGATCTATCATAGGTCAATCGTGAACTTAGATACAAAAAATTAAGATCCCATCGTATAGTCTCATTCCAACACTTCTTGGGCCTTCCTCGTCATCTCTCAAACGGCTCAACATCTCAAAATCCGCATCTCCTAAATGGTGCATTAGTCGACCTCCTTTGCAAATATCCAAACAACCTTAAGAGGTTTTCACGCATCTTATCCTCGATCGGAGCTACACCAACATCCCTTCTGATTGCATCATTCTGATCCGATCTTTACGTGTGTGTCAACACATCCACCTTAGCATTTTCACTTCTGCTACTGCCATTCGTTGCACATGTCTATGGTTCACTTGCCAACATTCAGATCCATAGAGCATAGCAAGTCTCACGACTGCTTTGTAAAACTTTCCTTTGATTTTTAAAGGAATTTTCTTATCACGGAGAACAGTAGATGCCCCTCTCCACTTTAGACAACCTGCATTTAGTCTATTACTAACATCTCCATCAATTTCCCCATCATGTTGCAAAATATTCAAAAACTACTAACAAAAATACCACAATATGCAATATCAACATGAGAGGAACAAAAACCCAAACAACATTCACTCCTATATTAAACAAATTGAAGAAGATTAGAGTATACCTCAAGAAGAAGGAAGAAAATAGTGATTGAGAAGAAGCAGAAGCCCAAGTGAGAGCAAAGCAGCAGAATGGCCTGAAATGCATTGAACTCCACCGAAATTTTGATCACATTTCCCCTAAGTGGGTATTTTTTAAAAGAAGATTCCTCATCTCGGACGAGATATAGAGGTGTGACGATATCTCATCGAGATTTCAGTCCATCCTGCCCGAAATCTGAGAATATATATGCGAGTTTCAAAAAAGGCGGACCCGTCGAAGTCAAAATTTTGACGAAATTTCGTCGAAATTTCACGAAATCTCAAACCATGGTTGTACCACAATCGAGGCCACCATCGTCGCCATAAGGCCTCAATCCGAGGTCCTTTACCTCCGCAAGGCCTTCGCCTAAGGACATATGCCTCTGTTGGGGTTTCAAGGCCTTCGCCAAGCCTCCATATGCATCCTCTAAGGCTCCAGTGGCCCTTTATACGAGCCATCAGCATCCGCCAAGCTTTCGAAAGGCTTTGCTAGGATTCCTTAGCCCCCATCAACATTGTTGGGATACACCACAAGGCCCCTGGGCTACTCCTTAGCCCCCGCCAACATCGTTGAGCTACACCACAACCTTTGCCAAGTCTGATTTGTGGCAACACAGCCACAGTTTGCTACTTCAGAAGCCCGGAAGGGGGATAAATCGGTGATTTAGGTCACCCATATGTTTTTTGAAACATCTTCTTCCAGGTCACATTTTCTTGACCTTCATGACCAGCATCCTCCGAGATCAAACTCATGTACTCAACTTCTTTTGTGATGGTACTAGGTGCCTCTATTAAATTAAACGGCACGAAAACTATGGGCTCAGGTCACGATCATTCAACGTGTTCATTGATGGTCAGTGTAAGAATCATATCCCCATCAAGGATCTGCTCACGGAGACGGACAAGGAGTATGATACCTGGTAAGCAAACAATTTCCAGGTCATCACTTGGATGACCAATAGCGTCGATCCAAATATTGCAACGAATCTTCTCAACAAAAGACTGTAAAGGCAATGCGGGAGAATCTGGAACGAACTTACTCCCCGAAGACAATCAAGTCCCGATTCTCAAACATTTATACACGGATCTGATTTGCTACCCAGGGGGATTCTAGTCTTGTCGAGTACTACATGCTTCTGACTAGCCTTTTTGAAGAGCTCCTTATTTTTCAGCCAGCCTGTTATGACAAACAAGTGGGAGAGTGATCTGAAGGCTGGTCTACCGATTTTTTTTTGGATTAGATCCACAATACAAAGTTGTAAAGGACCAATTTCTTACAGCTGATACCATGCCTCAGTTGAGACCATCTTTGGTTGTCTGCAGGGAAGTTGAGACATCTGTTGAACGTCCTTCTGCCCTACCATCTGCAGAGAATTCTGCACACTATGCATTGTTCGGGAACAGAGGATGACGGAGCTTCTGAGGAGGTTGAGGCCATGACTTTGGACATGGTCGTGAACGTGACTCGTGGTGTGAATGTGACTTTGGTCGTAGCCGTGGCCGTGATTTTACTTCTCCTCTATATCTAGCGTGCATCCATTGTTGGCACTGGAACCACCCATCAGAGTGTTGTTGGGTAAAGTTTGGCATCCAATCCAATGCCAATAGTGCTTATGAGACAACCTCCTATGATACGTCTTATAATACTACGGAGGACTCACCTAAACAGCATTCTTGTGGAGTGCCATCACCTTTTAGTGCTTTAGAATACTCTCGCACAAGGTAGCTTCTACAGAACTCCATCACCTCCGCTTGTGATCAGTGTTGTAAAAGTCGCCTGACTGGCCAGACTAGTAGGTCCGACTAGTCTAGTCAATGAGGTGACCGACCGAGTACCGACTAATTCCGACTAGGCACACTAATCGACCATTTTTTGCTTGGAGATACTATATTTTTTTATGTTTTGCTTTTTTATAAGCAAACTAATTATAATATGTTTAATGTTTATTCAATTACTTCTTTTATTTTATTATGATAGTATAAAATTCTACAAAAACTATGTAAATATATGTATAAAAATGGGTTATATATTTAAATAATCATAAAATTCAAATCCAATTAAAGTTCGACTAAATCCGATTAGTCGCCCGACTGCCGATTAATCCTTAGTCGGTGACCAGGCCAACCGAGTACCGACTACCGACTTTTGCAACCATGCTTGTGATAGTATGATCGCTGCTCTTACTGCTAGTTTGGCTACAACCTCAGATACAGTAGCCAACTCTGTTTCTTCTTCTGGCCCTGTGTGGATTAATGACTCGGGGGCATCCACGTATTTGACAGGAGAAGGTAGTCTACTTATCTTCTCTCTACCGTCTACTTCTGTGAAGATGGTTCGGGTTGCTAACGGAGCCCATTCCTTCCCCATCACAATTGTTGGAACTGTGGAGTTCTCCTTCAAGCTCTGGCTGATAAGAGTCCATTCTGCCCCGACTTTTTCTCTTAGCTTATTTTCTACTCAGAAGCTATGTGCTAAGATTAATTGTCGAGTTATTTTTTATGAGTTCTATTGTTATTTTCAGGACATTTGGACGAGGCAGATTTATGGTGGGGGCATGAGAAGAATGGCAACTACTATCTTGACATTCCTTCTGATTCTAGATTTGTTGATGTTGCATCTATCTCCGATGATCCTTTACTTTGGCATCTTCACTTTGGACATCTTTCTACCAAGGTCAACTCCATGATGTTCCCTGAACTTTCTACGTTGAAGCCCTTTGAGTGCGAGGTGTACCGATTTGGGAAATATCATTAAGCATCCTTTTATGCACGTGTTGAGCCCTATTCTGTTTTTTCTTGTCCATTGTGATATATGGGGACCTTGTCCAATCCGTACTCTAAGTGGACACAATATTTTATTATTTTTTGGTGATGATTATAGTCAATCATCTTGGGTCTATATAGTTAAAGGAACGTTCAGAGATAAAAAAATTAGCAAGAATTTATTCTAGTGCATCAATATCGTCTTCCCTGCTTCCGTTAAAATTTTCTGTACCGATAATGGCTTGGAATTCATCCAAGCAGAAAGAAAACGTAGACATCTTCTTGACATTGCTCGGTCCCTTCTCACTAAGATGAAGGTTCCAAAGACCTAATGGGGTGATGTTGCTCTTATTGTTGTTCATCTTATCAATAGGGTCCCACCTTTGATTTTAAAGAATTCCACTCCTTTCGCATTACTCTACCCCCAAAAAAACACCCTTCCCACTACCTGTAAGAATGTTTTGGTGTATAACGTTTGTCCACAATTTTTATGTTGTTGATAAGATGTCATCTAAGATGATAAAGTGTATTTTTCTTGCATGTTCCCACACCCAAAAGGGTTACATGTGCTATATGATCCTGTTGGGCATTGATACTATATTTCTGTGGGTGTTATTCTTTGGGCAGGCTAATTTCTTTGCACACTCAATCACGGATATTCCATTAGATCTTCCTCCATCACCAACTGTTATAAGCACAAGCATACATCTGTGCATGCTCATGTGCCTTTGCTTGTTCCTATTATGCAGGATGAGATGCCATCTTCAAGTGCTCGCACCGTTGCTACTCTGAATGCTCCTTAAGAGCTTCTCATAGCACTATGCATAACAAATAGGCAATGTACTTTCCAAACTGTCTCATTTCACTTCTATCGTTGTCTTATCATGCTCTGAAAAGAGATAGTCAGATGTTCTCATGACTATTTCTGTTCCTAGATATCATCACAATGCTTTATAGGATCATGGCTGGAGACAAACAATGGATGAAGAAATGGATGCTCTTACTACCAGGGGAACATGGGACCTTGTATCGTGTCCCATGGGAATTCGACCAGTGGCTTGCAGATGGATCCACACAACCACACAATCGCCTGATGGTTCCATCAACAAATTGAAAGCATGGCTAGTTTCCAAAGGATTTACATAAACTTATGGAGTTGACTACTTCGAGTCAGTCTCCTCAGTGGCAAGTATGGGCTCTGTTGGAATAAACTTTATTCATGATATGAAAAGAGATCCCAAGGCTCTCTTATATAGGAGAGGAGCCAAGGGTTAATTACATAAGTGGTACTCGAAGAAAACATAGAACATAAATATAGTACGGTGATAAATAAACATCTCAACACTCCCCCTCAAGCTGGAGCAAAGATATCAATCATGCTCAGCTTGGAACAGCATCTCTAAAATGAACCTCTGACCAGTGCCTTTGTGAAGATATCTGCAGTCTGATCAACTGTGGAAACATGTGAGGTAGATATAAGACCTTTATGGATCATGTCTCTAGTGTAGTGACAATCCACCTCGATATGCTTTGTCCGCTCATGAAACGCAGGGTTATTGGCTATAAATAGCGCTGCTTGATTATCACATAAAAGCTTCATAGGAAGGAGAACCTCAATCGTAAGATCAATCGATACTGATATGACCCACATCATTTTTGTACATCCTTGTACCATAGCCCTGTATTCAGACTCAACACTAGATCTGGCCACCACAATCTGCTTCTTGCTTTTCCATGAAACAAGTGAACCGCCTACAAAAATAGCAAAACTAGAAGTCGACTTTCTGTCCCTGGGACAACAAGCATAGTCTGCATCTGCACATCATGTCACCTCAAGTGATGCGTCCCTACTGAACAGAAGGCCAGAGCCAGGTGACGTCTTCAAGTACCTCAAGATCATGTGAACGGCATCCATATGTACCTTCCTGGGTTGCTCCATGAACTGACTGAATTTGCTAACTGCAAAAGCAATATCTGGCCTGGTAATAGTGGCGTATAGGAGCTTCCCAACAAGCTCTCTATATCTCCTCCTGTCAATTTCTTCAGTGTCCTCATCATACAATCTCATGCTCGCATCCATAGGAGTGGAAGCAGGCTTCACCCTGTCATGCTTGTCTCGGAAAGGAGGTCCATAACAAATTTCCTTTGATTCATCACGAGTCCACGTTGATTTCTAGCGAATTCTAGTACAAGAAAGTAGCGAAGGTTTCCAAGGTCCTTAGTCACAAATTTCTGACTAAGGAACTCCTTGGCAGTAAGAATACCCTGCTCATCATCTCCTGTCATTACAATATCATCCACATAAACAAGGATAGCCACAGTACCTCTAGATGTCCTCTGTACAAATAGTGAGTGGTACGAAGTAGACCGCACGAACCCCTTTTGCTCTATCAACTCTGATAGCTTTTGATACCAAGCTCTTGGACTTTGCTTCAGGCCATAAATCTCCTTATGAAGGAGGCACACCTTCTGAGTCTCCCCCTCAGTAGCAAACCCTGGTGGTTGTTGCATATAAACTTCCTCCTGGAGATCCCCATAGAGAAAGGCATTCTTGACATCAAGCTGATACAGCGGCCAGTCTTTGGAAACGGCAACAGAAAGCAGAATGTGTAGTGTCGAATGTCTTGCTACTGGAGAGAAGGTGTCCTGATAATCCACCCCATATGTTTGGGTGAACCCTCGAGCCACAAGCCTTGCTTTGAATCGATCAACACTGCCATCAGCCCTTTGCTTGATCGTGAATATCGATTTGTAGTTCACAATAGATGCTCCTGGTGGAGGTGAAACAATGCTCCATGTGCCACGTGATTGTAGGGTCGTCATCTCTTCTTCCATGGCAAGTCGCCACCTAGTGTCCTGGAGCGCCTCCTGATATGTACGTGGGATAGTAACAGCAGAAAGTCCCACTATAAACTTCTTATAGGCATCTGACAGATGATCCAAGGAAACATGCGCAGCCATTGGGTAAGTAGCACATTGGCGACGCAGTTTCTTTAGAGCATTCGGTATCTCCAGGCCATCAGCCTCATCCTCTTCTGGAATTAACTCCTCCTGTTCATGAATAAAATCTCCAGTGCCATCAGTAGATATAATATGTTCCTGACATACCTGAGGCAAGATGGATGATGTCGTAGGCGCATGAGCAGCGAGTAGAAGACCTGCAAGTATAAACATGGGGCAAGAATGCAGACACTGGATGAGGAGGTGGAGATGGAGGTGGAGGTGGAGGTGGCGGTGGTATAGGTGGCGAAGACCTCGGGATATCACACGGAGGAGATGGAGGTGGAGGAACCACAACATCCTCTCTGGATCCATTTTCGGATAGCATGTCACTTGTAGGAGAGAAATACATAATAGATTCGAAAAAAGTAACATCAGCATTGACATAGTATTTTCTCCCAACAAGATCAAAACATCTATACCCTTTTTGGGTACGAGAATAACCAACAAAAACACATTTGACAGCTCTAGGTGAGAGCTTGTCACGGCCAGGAGTAACGTCATGGACAAAGGCTACCGATCCAAAAACACAAGGTGTAAGTGTGAAGAGTTCCTTGTCAGGAAACGCAATCGTGAAGGGACTCTTTTCTCCAAGAATAGTGGAAGGCATATGATTTACCAAATAACAGGCGGTTAGGACTGCATCCCCCCAGAAGGAATGAGGTGTATGACTATGAATCAACAAGGCCCTCGTGATGTCTAAGAGGTGACGATGTTTGCGTTCTGCAACCCCATTTTGTTGTGATGTATACGCACAGGAAGTCTGATGAACAATACCCATAGACTAGAGAAATTCTGCCAAACGAAGAGTAGAAAATTCCAAAGCATTGTCGGTGCTAATATATTTGGTTTTAGCAGAAAAAATGTTGTTGATCTCAATAAGAAAAGTCTTCATTATAGCACCTACTTCAGATTTATGTTTAAGTAAGAAAACCCAAGACAGTCTAGAATAATCATCAACAGCAATAATCTATGCCCCTGATGATCAGGAACACGACCTGGACCCCAAATGTCAAAATGCAACAACTCAAAGGACCGACTACTACTGTGACTTGGACGACTACGAAAGGAGCGGCGGTGGTGTTTCCCAAGTTGACAAGCTTCACAGTCTAGAGTAGTACAAATAGATAGTTGCGGGAGAACACGCATCATCTTTTGGAGGAAGGTGGCCAAAGCGAAGGTGCCATAGAAACGGCGAAACAGATCCAGAGGGAATAGAGGCCACGACAGCACATGAAGGAACAGCAAGTTTGTATAATCCTCTCTACTCACGGCCATGAATAATCATCCTGCCAGTTAGTATGTCCTGAAACATAAGAGAAGATGGGTCAAATATTGCACGGCAGTGTAAATCTTTTGTAATCTGACTAACAGACAAAAGATTCATTTGAAAATCTGGAGCATGTAAAACATTCTGAAGTTGTATAGAAGGGGCTAAAACAATCTCCCCCTGACCCATGATGGGTAGTCGAACTCCATTGACTATGATCACAGAACGTCCTGGAGGAATAGTCCCGTATGAAGAAAACTGTGTCCGATCTCCACACATGTGATGGGATGCTCCAGAATCAATAATCCAATCTGTCACATCGGAACTGTTGCTACTGGAACTGGTAAGCACATATGAAATACCTGATGAACTAGGTAGAGCTCTGGCGGTGGCCGCTGCATCTGATGGCCCTGCAGTCTGGGTCACAGGAGTGGTCACCATTTCTCGAAGTCTCGAGACAAGATCATCGAAACGTGCATCAGTAGTGGGTGCAGGTGAAGAGTCAAACTGCTCAGCAACCCGTGCAGACACCGGAAAGCCATGCTTGTGAAAGCATGTCTCCTCCGAGTGGCCAGGACGACGACAATAAGAACATGGACCACGCTGACGACCACTACCTCTACCACGAGGTCCACGGCCACCGAACTGGGAAGTACTACCTCGTCCATGAGACGCAGGCATAGCTGAGGAAGTCGGTTGCGGCGTGGATGCAGGTGTGGTAGTAATCCTGCTTAGCCGCTTGTATACCTCCTCCATTTGAGGTATGTTTTCACCCGTCAGTAGTTGAGTGCGAGCGGCATCGTACTCCGGGTCAAGGGAGGACAGAAAAACTCCAGTCATAGTGGCATTCCGATATGCCTGCTGTTGTTCAACACTAGTAGTGATAGGCATGAAGCTGTGGAGTCGCTCAAACATGCCTCTCAGATGTGAGAAATGTGCATGTAGAGGTCGACCATTCTGCTTGGTCGAGAAAATGTCGAACTGAAGTTGGAGTATTTTGCTTTCATTTTTCGCTTTTCCATAGGTAGCAGCCAATATGTCGCATATGGCCTTTGCGGTTGGCTGATTGACAATGTCATTAGCAATCTCTGTGCTGAGCGTCCCAGAGAGACATATACGAGCATATGCATCATCCTGTTTCCATGATGCGTTGGCCCCAGTCTTGTCCGTTGGCTCAGAATCCGTCAGAATATGCTCCTTGTTGTGGCATTGCATCAGGGTGCGAAACTGCACGGACCATAACTCATAGTTGGTCTCGTCCATCTTTACGATAGGTACCGGTCCTTTGAAGGCACCGGAAGAGGACAAGACGCCACCCTTGTTTTCTGACATTCTTTAATATGCCAAAATGCGGAACAAGCGAGGAATATCACGCTAAAGTCTTGTCTACAGCATCAAAAGAGGGATGAGATGTATCTGTAGACTTATACACTCATCCCTAATCCAATATTTGTGGTCGAGAGCCTCAAATGAAGAGAGAAATCAGACTATATCACCCTTCGCAGAGCAGTCCAGACCTTGATGCACGTGAACAGGGGTTACCGGACCCCTTTCTGATCAAACCACCACGTTTTCAGAGGCAAACGAACCTTACTGGGTTGCTGGAAGGCAGAAGCAACTGCTGGACGGGGGTGGCGGCGGCGCTGGGTGCGCAGGAGGGAGGTAGCGGCGGCGCTGTGGCGGTACGGCGGCAGCCTGGGATGGTTGGCGGCGGGTGGGGCTAGGGTTAGAGTTTTGGTTCGAGAACCCCGGTCTAGGACCGTTGCTCTGATACCATGCTGGAATAAACTTTATTCATGATATGAAAAGAGATCCCAAGGCTCTCTTATATATGAGAGGAGCCAAGGGTTAATTACATAAGTGGTACTCGAAGAAAACATAAAACATAAATATAGTACGGTGATAAATAAACTCTCAACAGGCTCTATTCGCACTATCCTTTCAGTGGCTACTGATTAATCGCTAATCGGATATCTTAATATGTATTCATTGTAATACGACCGTTTAACCATTTATCAGAACTGAGTCGATTGATATCTGTGAAGAGAACTTAGCAAAATTATCCTGGATAAGTACAGGGTCGAACACAAGGACATGAGCAACTAGTTAATTAAACCTAGGTGTTAAATATTCAAGTGAATAATGAGTGTGATCTACGTCAAGATAATGCAAACATAACGCAATGCTCTTTTATTTCGTTTTCGATGCAATGTTTATTAAATGACAAAATGATGATTGATGTACACAAAATGATACACACAAAAAACTCACAAATGCACGAACAATAGCTAACTATGATCCTAATTAATTTAATTTAAGAAGATGAAATAACCTAGATAATCCAAATCAAGGATCAATAATGAAGTTATTAATCACCTATTCATTTAATGAGTTTAATTTATAATTCAAAGGGTTGACTTAATGATTAAGGAGATTTTAATCAGGAAGTGATGTTTGACAGTGAGCAATTTAAGTTCCTAATTAAACTCGCAAAGAACCAATCAAATCAAGGTAATATTTATGCATCAAACAAAACAGTGATCAACTTTTCAACAATTTAAGCAAGATTCAACATCAATTTAACTCTTTGAATTTTAATGCGTGAAAAATAAGTCAAATCATGGAATTAATTTCACCGCATCAAAGAGAATTAAATTGTCTTTAAAAGGAGACCAATTTCATTAAAAAAGATTTGTGGTTCAAAAGTTATTCACTATAAAGGCAAGGGTATAAATGTAATAAAAACTTCAAAAAAAACACAAGAGTTCCTCAAAGGGGTACAAGCACAAATGGAAAAGCTACGAGAGATTAATATACAAATTTCACATGCACGGGGATTTATCTATAAATATAGAAACTCGACGGGGGTCTTCTATAATTTTCCACACCCATGTGCTTCTGGCGCATGACAGAAGGTTCGGAGGGCATGTCAGACTCGGATCCCCATGACGCTATGATGTGCTTTGGCGTCGGTTCAATAACTCCAAGGCTACAGGTTGAAGCATTGCTTCGAACAGTGATGCGTGGAGGATTGAGGACCTTCAGATCAGATCAAGGTGATCTGATCGAACGGTAGTTGTTACTCGAGTTCTTCCCCCTCCTCCTTATGCAGCGAAGGAATGGCAGAGCTCTGGCATTATGGATGTTCCTCCTCCTTACTCCTAGCGCTTGATCGAAGGTCCAAATAACTCCGCCTTGACCTGGCGAAGATCGTGAAGGCTCGAAGATGAGGAACGAACCCTTGCCATACTTTGTCGATGAAGATCCTCCATCGAAGAAGGTCAAGATCAGATATATGATACTAACTCCGATTAGTGAAGGTATAAGCTTCTGCAAGGGTTAGTCAACAAAGCCAGAGCATGAAGGATGTGATTGAGACCGATCTGAAGGGTTGAATATGGCACTACGTGCGAGTCTTTGAATAATCCACATGGGTTCATTCTTTGAGCAGAAGAAAAGGATGAACGATATGGATGGAGAGATCTAGGAGACGAGTGGATGAATTGGTGGCTCCGCGACAATTGGTGAGACATCGTGACGGTGCAGATGATCTCAAATAAGTGAAGGAGGAGGTGAAAGTGTGTGAAGAAATGGATAAAAGAGAAGAAAACCAAGATAATAAGCTTTACCTGGAACGAGGTTGAACGAAGAAGGCGACTCACGGGCCTGGGAGCGGAGCTTTGTTGCTCTTGATCGTCACTTGACCACCACGGCTAATGGTGGAAGCTCAAACATCACATGTGCAAGTCTGCAACACAAAGTAGCTTCGTGTGCAGGATGAAGATCCGGGTTCCAGATCCGGCTAGCGATTCGGATTCCCCTGCTTTGGTGCCCGGTCTGGCCGCTACGTCTGTTGCGGAGAGAACGTGCACTAGTGAAACGACTATGAAGGCCTTTAGCGAGGGGCCCTCTGCGGGGGCATGGAGGGGGGTGGCGAACGGGTACTTCTGTCCTGATGGGTCGCAACCCCCTAGGGGACATTCTTTCGGTGAGACTCCGATCTTTTTAGCGGCTGACACGGAACATCACGAGTCGATACTCGGGGAGTTACCACCACACGACGCCTCCATGCACAATGAGCAGTTGGATGTGGAGGGAGGAGAGGGTACCCATAGACCTCAGGCGACGACGGTCGACGACGCCAGAGTAGGGACGTGCTACTCTAGAAAGACCTCCCGAAGGCGGAGATGGCGGTGGGCGGTCCTATTAGAAGAAGCGGCCCGAGTGGCGGACGGAGCATCGCAGGAAGAGGCCCAGGGGCCTCGGTTATCTTCCCATAATCGCTTCCAGATATTGGGCAGGATTGTGGCCGAACGCCTCGGCCTGGTCCCGCCAAGGAGGTTATCTCAGTCCGTATGTCATTGAAGGTCTGTCATAGAATGTGAGGGGGCTGGGAAGGCCGGAGAAGCAGAGGGGTGTCCTTAGGCATATTAGGGACAATGGAGCAGACATTTTCTTGGTTCAGGAGACGAAGCTCGACGCAGCCACCGCGGGGACAAATCGTGGCCTGGATGGCGGTATGTATCAGCTTGCGAAGCGTGAGGCTATTGGCGCGTCGGGAGGACTGCTAACGGGTTGGAAGAAAGACTTATTCGATCTTCAGGACGCTTCCAACTCCTAGTTCTGTCTTTCCACGTTGTTGCAGCGTCGCTCGGACGGGTTGGAGCTCTTGGTGACAAATGTTTACGGTCCTAATGGCGGGAGTGGCAACACCCTTGGGGCAGAGATTGATCATCTGGGCAGCTCGAGGGAGAATGACGCACGGCTGATCGGTAGGGATCTCAACATTACATTTCTACACGATGATCGGTCCCAAGGTCGTGAGGGACTGGACCCAGGCTCTGTGGCATTTCGGGGGATGATTCATCGGCTGGGCCAAGGTTCAGGAAAGCGGTATGCATATGCGTTCGGACTGGTCACCGAATACTGAATAAGCGGTATGCGAGGGCATATGCGGGGTATATGTTGTTCTACGCGGTTTTCTAATTTTTAATTTAAAAATAAATAAATAACTATGAATAACATTACCTTTGAATTTATGTATCTAAGTGTAATTAAAGAAGATCTAAGAAAAACTATTCATGTTAGATGTGTGTGTATATATGCTTTTAATTGCCTCATATTTAATCACAAAAAACATTTACCATAAAAACTTCACACATTAGATGATTCGTAATAACAAAACTACAATACACATACATGCACTACATGAGCAAAACCTCAATCAGAATATAAAAATATATTCGATGATACATTGCGTATACTTGTGAAAACAATACATGAGAAAAACATAAAACTTTGCATATACATAATGGTATAATGCATTGCAATTGTATAGAAATGCATGTCATATTCTTACAAATGAATGAAGAGGCAGAGCTACGGAATTAAGGACCTGAATGAGAAGATTGAAAAGTTGGAGCTCCTGGAGCAGTATGCGCCATGCGGGGCATATGCGGGATATGCGGGCCGCATATGCGGGAAGGGAGCATAATGCACTGATTCATGAAATCGGTGTGGTCTGCATGCCGCACGGGTATATGCGGCCACATATACGTCCCGTGCGGCCGATTTCGTGAACACTGGGCTGGGCCTCTCGATCGTGGATGCGGCCGGTTGCGCATTCACTTGGCGGAATACGAATTCCAGATCTCGCCTTGATCGGTTTCTGGTTTCTCAAGGGTGGGCTGATCTATTCCCTCTCTCTCTCTCTCGGGCGTGGGCTCTTCCGCGGGTGCTATCTGATCATATGCCGATTATGTGGTCCTCTGGAGAAGAAAGGCGAGGGAGGTTCTTCTTTCGCTTCGAGAAGAGTTGGCTTTTGGAGGAGGGGTTCCGAGCGTTGGAGGCGGAGCACTAGAGGGGCGGTTACTGAGGGATCCGCGGTCTCGCGTTTTGCGGGCAAGCTTAAGTCTTTGAGGACCGTCCTGTCGACATTCGGGAAGGAGGTCAGGTCTTGGCGGAAATCGAGGCGGGTGTAGGCGCAGAGCGAGGTAACTAGACTCGACGGCCTGGATGATGAGAGAGGGCTTTCCGAGTCCGAACTCCTGACCCGGCAGGCCCTGATGGAAGAGCTTCTTCTTTTCGAGGAAGGAGGTGGAGTGGAGACAGAGATCTAGGCAGAAGTGGTTGAAGGAGGGGGACGCCAACACTAGGTTCTTCCACTTGATGGCCTCTGGGTGGCGGAGAAGAAACATCATCCATGATATTGAGGTGGGGGTGTACGATTTTCGGGAGAGACAGCTATTGGGGGGGCTTTGTGGGGCCACTTCGTGGGGGCTACCAGAAGAAAGGGAGGAAGCGGTTGGGGGTGGCGGGGAACTGGGGTGGAATCCATGTCGGTGTCTCAGGCAGTTGGGTTGACGATATCGTTCACCGAGGAGGAGCTTAGGCGAGTGCTGTAGTCGTTGAATGCTGAAGGGTCGCCTGGGCCAGATGGGTTTCTTGTTTTGTTCTATCGTGAGTTCGGGGATTTACTGAAGGACGAGGTTATGGAGGTCCTGAATGAATTCAGAGAGGGTAATTCAGGTTCTGAGAAGATAAATCGTTCGTTGATCTTTTTGTTACCAAAGAAAGACAACCCCTTGCGGGCGGAGGACTATCGACCCATCGCTATATCAAATGCGATTTACCTTGTCATAGCGAAGGTCCTGGCTAATAGAATGAAGGGGGTTATGGATTTCGTGGTGCTGCAGGGACAGTCTGCCTTTATTCTTGGGAGGCAGATGGCGGACGGTTTGGTCATGGCCTCAGAAATTTGTCTCGAATGGAAGAGGAGGCGGGCCAAGGCCACCCTGTGGAAGATTGACTACTCTAAGGCTTACAACTGCGTGCAATGGAAATTTCTCTGGCAATCCCTGACGAAGAGGGGCTTCCCTAGTGCAAGGATGGACTGGATGAAGAGATGTGTTACGACGTCGTCTTTCTCGATATTGGTGAACGGCAAACCGGAGGGTGGCTTCTTTCAGCCGCAGCGGGGTGTGAGACAAGGTTGTCCGCTAGCGCCTATGCTTTTTGTCATTGTGGCAGACGCCTTGGGTGTACTTTTCAAGCATGTCGTTGATTCGGGATGGTGCGAGGGATTCCGGGTTGGGGATATTTCTATCCCCCTTTTACAATACGCGGACGATACGGTCATCTTTCTGGGTGGTACGGTCGATCAAAGCAAGAACGATGTGCAGTTGGTGGAGATCTTCAGCGACCTTTCGAACCTTAAGATCAACAGGCGGAAATCATCTGTGGTAACTTTTGGGCTGGAGGAGGCCGACCGAGCGGAGCTAGCTAACGTTTGCGGTTATGGTCTGGGTCAACTACCCATCTCCTACTTGGGGCTGCCTTTAACGGCTGGAAAGCTAAGGAATAGGGATTGGGATCGCGTCGTGCAGCGGATCGAGCAGCGGCTGGTCGGATGGAAAGCTATCACGTTATCGAAAGGTGGAGAGTTGGTTCTTCTAAAACATGTGCTTCGGCGATTCTGATCTTCTTCTTCTCGACTAGAATCATGTCAACTGGGGTGAGGAGGAAAATAGAATCCTTGATGAAGCAGTTCTTTTAGTCGGATGGGAAGCAAATGGGTCGTGGGCTCGTGGCCTCCATCTCGTCAAATGGGAAGATGTCACGATGGGACACATGGAGAGGGGTCTGGGAGTCAGAGATATCGGCTGCATGAACAGGGCCCTCATCGTCAAATGGATAATTCAAATCTGGGGACCCTCCACCTCGCTAGCTACTACTCTCTTGCGGAAGGTATACAGGGTGGGGAGCGAGCTGGCCACGAAGACAATCCCCTTCGAATCTCCTCTTTGGATGGGTATTCGCGAAATGCTACCGTCTTTGGCCAATCTTTTACGTCCCAAGGTGGGGGGTGGTCAAACTTTTAAGTTCTCGCGCGATGATTGGATAGGCGATGGCTCTCTGGAGGAGAGGTTTCCGCGTCTATTTTCGTTGGTGGAGGACAAGGACGCGACGATCTCGGAGGTGGCCGATGGTGGAATATGGTCACCGTCATTTGTATCAGGATTATCTGATCAACGTTTAGAGAAGTTTATGGCGATGCTATCGATCATAAAGCCAACGGGGAATCGCAATAGCATCAGAGACCACTTCCAATGGGCGGTCAACACCTTCTTAGTGAAGAAGGCTTACAAGGAGCTCAGCCGGAGGGAATAACTGGACAGCGAGCTCCGCCAGGACGTCAATATCATTTGGGCTGCAAAGATCCCGTTGAGGATTAAGATATTTCTATGGTTCTTGAGGAGGAACCGTATTTGCGACAAGGTATGGAGGGAGCGCATTCTTGGGGCCTCTGATACGCGATGTGGCAGATGCGGGGCATCGGATGAGGACGCTGAGCATATTTTCTTCCAATGCCCTTCTTCGACTACGGTTTAGACTGAAATGGAGATTTCGTGAGTGCGGAGCGGGGGGTTTCACGAATTTTTTGAGATCCATCAGAGTGCTCGACGGCAACTCAAGTGATGATTGTTCGAAGCCTTTTGCTACGTTGTGGGCCATCTGGACCGAGAGAAACGAGTCAATCTTCAACAAGCAGAGGTTTTACGTCGAAAACATTTTGTCCCATTGTAACGCTCTTCATAATCTCTGGATATCACGGTAATGTAATCTAAAAACTTCTAAATGGAATATAGCGGCGGTGACCCCCAAAATGGGGGCTCACCCCTTTTTATCTCAAAAAAAATCTCACTGGATCTTGTTCTCCATCGTGGCTTAACTTCGCTTGCATTCTCTGTCACATAACAAAGAAAGAAGCTAGAAGGTTGGCTTGCGAAGTGGCGGATAACGGTTGCGGATGGCAGAGCATCGGGTTTTGATGAAGGAGAGGTGGTGGTTGGGCTGTTGTAGGGTGGTGGTTTCAACCACCGCTCCACGTCGAAGCTGACAGTGAAATGGGAGGTTAGAGAGTTGGCTAAGGTGGTTGTCGTGAGAGCTACAATTTGGAGGTGGAATCGAAGGAAGAGGAGATGTGAGGTGGTTGGGAAAATGGAGGGAAGTTGGATGGCTTTGCACTTGGTGTGTATGGGGCGAAGGGGTGCGTCTGAAGACGATTAACCAGTGTCGTATGATCTTTTGATCGGATAGTGATGAGTGAAGGCGAGAAAGGAGGGTCGTGATGCATTTGATCAAACTGATCAAGCGGTTGGAAATGTTGTGAAAAATAAGTGATCTGATATTCAAGGGAACCCTAGGCTCTCTTATATAGGGAGAGACCTCAAGGGTAAAATACATAGTAGTCCAGAGAACAATAAAAAATTACGAACATGTACATAGCATATAATAATATCTATGTCTACACTCCCCCTCAAGGTGGAGCATAGATGTCTATCATGCTCAGCTTGGAAGAACATCTCTGAAACGGTCCTCTGAGCAACGGCTTGGTGAGTACGTCAGCAGTCTGATCCCCTGAGCTCACGTGAGCTGTAGATATCAATCCTCTCTGGATCAAGTCTCTAGTGTAGTGGCAGTCAACTTCAATATGCTTTGTTCTTTCATTAAATGCTGGATTGTTGGCAATAAACAAGGCTGCCTGATTGTCACACTGAAGCTGCATAGGTAGAGGTACGGCTACATGTAGATCCTCTAGTACAGATCGAACCCACATCATCTCCGTGCTCGCTTGCGCCATAGCCCTATATTCGGATTCAACACTGGACCTCGCCACGCCAGTTTGTTTCTTGCTTTTCCAAGAAACCAGAGAGCTCCCAACAAAAACTGCAAATCCTGAGGTCGATTTTCGATCCATAGGGCATCCTGTATAATCGGCATCTGCACATGCTGAGATAGATAAATCTGTGCCCTTTCGGAACAGCAACCCTGAACCTGGAGAAGACTTCAGATACCTCAGTATCATGTATATGGCATCCATATAAACTTGTCTTGGCTGCTCCATAAATTAGCTCACCCTACTTACTGCAAAGGCAATATCGGGTCGAGTTATGGTAATATAAAGGAGCTTACCCACCATTTCTCTATATCTCCTCTTGTCCACTTCAGCAGTGTCATCATCATACAGCTTCATGCTTGGATCCATGGGAATACTTGATGGTTTGCATCCAGCCATGCCTGTTTCAGTCAAAAAATCTGTAATGTACTTCCTTTGGGTCATCACCAGACCCTGTGCATTCCTGGCAAATTCCAACCCCAGAAAGTATCTTAGGATTCCAAGATCCTTCGTGACGAACTGACGGCCTAGGAATGCCTTCGCCCTCTTTATGCCCTGAACATCATCTCCTGTAACCAGAATATCATCAACATAGACCATGATGACAACCGTTCCTGCCGATGACTTCTGAATAAACAGCGAGTGGTCTGCATTCGACCTCTTGAATCCTTGTCATTCAATCATATTGGAAAGCTTCTAGAACCACGCTCTTGGGCTCTGTTTGAGGCCATAAATTGCCTTGTGAAGTCTACACACCATATGCTTCTCCCCCTCAGCAGTGAACCCTGGTGGTTGCTGCATGTAGACTTCCTCCTGCAGATCTCCATACAAGAAGGCATTCTTGACATCCAGTTGAGATATACTCCAGTCACGTACCACAGCAAATGATAAGAGAATGCGAAGAGTAGAATGACGAGCCACCGGAGAAAACGTATCCATATAGTCCACGCCATAGGTTTGTTAAACCCTCACGCGACCAGTCGTGCTTTGTACCGATCTAGACTACCATCAGCGTGGTATTTAAGTGGGAATACCCACTTACAACTCACAATAGATGCATCAGGAGGAGCAATAACCAGGGTCCATGTGCCACGAGACTGTAAGGCATGCATCTCGTTTTCCATAGCCATTCTCCAGCAATCAATCTTCATAGCTTCCTGATAGGTCCGTGGTATGTCCACGAAAGACAAAGCTACAGCAAATCTCTGAAAGTCGCCTGTGAGACGATGAAAAGACACCTGTGAAGCAAAGGGATAATATGCACACGTCCGCTTCTGCTTACGAATAGCAATAGGAATATCAAGATCATCTTCTGTTGTACTGGATGGTGTAGTCTCCTCCTGTAACGAAGAATCATGCACGTGTACCATATCTGACCCGTCAGTAGTAATGCCATCTGAACATACCTGAGGCGTGATGGATGTCTGACGTGTAGCCTGAGCAGGACCTGACCGATGCGTATAGAATTTTGGTAAAGGTGGAATAGGAGGTTGTGGAAGTGGTGGAGGTGGAGGTGGTGGTGGTGGTGGTGACGTAGAAATAGGAACAGAAGTGGACTCAGGTGAACTCCAACTGGGAGGCGGAGGCACATAGACATCATCGTTGGTAGTAGATGGTATCAGGCTGTCACCTGCAGGGGAAAAATACATAACAGACTCAAAGAACGTGACATCAGCACTAACAAAATATTTCTTGTTTATGAGGTCATAACAACGATAGCCCTTTTGAGTCCGAGAGTAACCGACAAAGACACACTTGACAGCTTTAGGAGAGAGTTTGACAAGTCCAGGAGTCAGGAGATGAACAAAAGCAACGGTACCAAAGATACGAGGAGTAAGTGAGAATAATTCCTTGTCAGGAAAATGATAAAAAGAGGAATTTTCTCACCAAGGACAGAAGACGGCATACGATTGACCAGGCAGCAAGCAGTAAGAACAGCATCCCTCCAGAAAGAGATAGGAGCACAACTCTGAATCAGTAGGGTACGAGTAATGTCAAGAAGGTGGCGATGCTTTCTTTCTGCCACACCATTCTGCTGAGATGTGTAAGCACAAGTGGTTTGGTGAATAATGCCCTTTGACAAAGAAACTGAGAGAGGGACCGTGTGCAGAATTCTAGAGCATTATTTGTACGAACATATTTGACAGTAGAAGAAAACACAATTTGCACTTCATCAATCAAACTTTTAATCACATCTCCTGCTTCAGATTTATTCTTCAAAAGGAAGACTGTTGGAGCGTATTTCCGAGGGAGTATGTACCCGATTTTTATGTCAGATCGTCGTTGCGAACCCACAAAAATACACTTCGAACAAATAAATAACCGGACTTAGCTATATTATGCGCACTGCAAAGTATATGGTAAGTCAGGGTCGAATCCACAGGGACAGGAAGATTCTGCACTTTATTTTGCAAATAAAAATACTTTATAAATTGATGAGTTTATTGCAAGATGTTTGAATAACAAAAGTTGAAATGAAAGTTGGAAGGACAATAGTGCAGGTTGGCAAGTGCTAATCACTCCCCTCTTATGCGGCAACCTCAAATTGGACTCGTACACGTCAACTCTTCGCGAATTTGGATATTCTGGCGAGGCGAGTTGGATGCGATTACAACCGCGGATTGAGCTCGAACCTCGTGTCGCATCCCAAATCTCCAAGAGTCGAGGATAATCGCCGTTAGATATGGATGGTCGCGATAGTCTTGACAAATAGCTGCACGAAAGAGAAGACAACAAAATAAGATGGATATAAAAATGTAAAGTAATAAAATAAAGGCGAGATAAAAGTATGGTGGTTGGCGGCTCGGGAGGAAGCCTCTGGAGTCGGATTCGCAGAGGGGCCGAGAAAATGATGGTTGGCAGATGTCTATGGTGTTGGATGATTTTTGACGGCACTCAGGGTGGAGCCTCAGGAGTCGGATTTACTGAGGGTCCGAATGCACAAGTCGACGAGATCACTTCGATACTTCATCGATAATAAAATGGATGGCTAATTATGGTGGTGGATTTTTGTTGTTTGACGGAATAGGTTGGAAGCAAATTTGGTTGGCAAGAATGGTGACGGAATGATCGAATGGGATGGGAAAATGCTTGGTGGAATGATTCAATGGTGATGCAATCATCGGATGCCTCCCAAAGCCCATGCTGCGAGATATATATATCCATTCACATTGACGTTTCAACCAAGAGACACATCCTCTTGTTGGCATCTCTTGGAGATGTGTCTATCTAATTACACCTTTTCATATTAATGGTATTGGTGCCCCTCTTTTTTTTTAATCCATAAATCACAGCCACTTTTAACATCATGGCTGTTGTGTCATTTGGTCATCTCAATTAATCATGGCCGTTGCATCATTTGGCCATGCCCTTTTTCGGATTGATGGCATTTTCTTGGTTCTTGCATCCTTTGATCATCCCAATTATTTCCATCTGTCGTTAATCACAGCCACTTTATGGCTTCAATTTATGTAAAATATTTTGTGGGATCATATAGATATTAGGTTTCCATTTCAAATGATATTGGAGGGTAATTTTATGGTAGCTCTTTCTAGTACTATAAAAATGGGTGATAGTGATGTCCTTTGCTAAGAGGGCATCCATAGATGAGGGTTGACATAATATTTGTTCTCCTTAGATCTGGTTGTAATGGACTTATACAAAATTTTTCATTCCCCATAATATTGATTGCGCACGTAGAAAATATTATTGATGCTTTAAATATCATGCAATGCCGATTGGCTAATACAGATATCAAGAGGAAATCGAGAGTACCTTGCAGTTTATCTGAGTGGTTCCAAATACCTTCTTAATTTGTCATTTCTTCTCTCTTGATTAGGGAATAAATAAAGGTGAATTGAAGAGTAACGTGTGATTGTTCATTTGAGTGGAATGACAAATGCATGCATATTGGTATGCATAATGCATGTAATATCAGTCCCTATCATTAATATTCATCACAGAAAATATGAGTTATCTTATAGAATGGGGTAGTATTGACATAGTTATATAATGAATCGGAGATTCATCATACCCCCATGCTTAAGTTTTGCTAGTCCCTAGCAAATACAAAGGAATAATCTCAAAACTCTAATATTGACATATAAGTAGACCATAGCCTCATAGGGTTATAATAATTTATAAAGTTTGAGATTGGAAATGAATCTTTTCTTACAATGCTTAGTCATCTCAAGTGTCCTCAAGACACGACTTAATGTAGAGACTTTCTCAATTCGGATTAAATGATACCTATCATCAATAATGTTATTAGACCTGAGGATAGACTCAATTGTCAAATGTATTGAATTGACCAAGTGCTTTCATCTGCAATCCTCTAACTCTGATACACTAAGCCAGGAAATATCTGAGATGGAGGCTCAGAGTATTATTACAAGCTCCAACTTCATAATTAATTAAACACTCAACCCAACTTCCTCCAACTGGCCAGTAAGAAAAATAATGGGTTAATTTGAGGAGTATTTAGGTTAAGGCTTGTTTGGTGGAGATGACTTTACTTTGATTTCATTGTATGGATATGAGAGTGGTGTACAGGCATATGATGAGAATGAGAAGAGAATATTTGCACAATAGTTCTCCCGATTTCTTCTTCTTCTCTTTCTTCTTTCTTTTCTTTTCTTTTTTTTTCTCTCTCTCTCTTCTTTTTTTTGCAATATATATTTTTTTTACTATACTCTTCTTTTTTTTGCAGTACTTCTTCTTCTTTCTTTTTTTTTGCAATATCTCTCTTCACTTTTCAAGAGAACCAATGTGCTTTAATGCTTTCTTTTGGGACATGGAAACATAAAGGGGCATGTATTTTATTGTAAATGGAGGATAGAATCTTGAAGAATATTTCTCTTTTGATGCATAATAGAAGAAGAGAGATAAAGAAGTCGAATGAAACAATACGGAATATTAATGGAAGACTTTTAAAGAAGTGGTTGATTTGAGAAGTATGTAGAAAGGCAAGCAAGAGGATGGTATGTGAACGTTTCAAGTGTGTATAATAATTGTGCATAATGGGTAATTGCTTGACCAGTTGGGAACACTCCCTTACATTTTATGGTGGACTCTCTTCCTCACATGTATTTGGTGGAACACTCCCTACTCCTCTACTCCGTGATAAGCTCACCATCTCACAAACTCTGAGCACAACCATCATCAGACCCCCTTAGCCTTTTGTATGTCAAGCTAACATCGCAGTACAAAGCTCCTGATCTTTTCAGTATATAATGTTTAAGCTCATTATTGATACCAAGTGTTGAAAGTTGAATCGAGGCTAAGTCTCTTGATTTAAATGCAAAAGGACAAGAAAGAGTCATAAGCATTCTAAGCTTAGAATCACTTCAAATATCATACTTCATGTGGTATTTAATGGTGAGGCTATTATTCTCCCTATATGTAAACGTAGAGAGTTGAAGTAGGGAAAACATGCAAATGAATGTAGAAATGTGATGTGATATGCATGAAAAATGCAATTTTTTGTAGTGCCCCCCATGCTTAAGATTTGCCATGCCCTCGTGGTAAATGCATATGCAGTAAACTAGTTATGGGATGATGTATGAGATGCGATGGGCAGTGAACAAAGAAATGAGTGCGTCATGAGGGGTTTTGCAGAATATAGGTTTCTGAAACATGCATTGATTTCTCAGACTCAATGACGGGCTTGAGGCGTTGTTCATTCACTCGAAGGGTGGTGGATGTTTTAGAATCGGTTATTTCAACAGTCTCATTATCAAAAACTCGTGTAACAATGTATGGGCCCTTCCACTTTGACCTGAGCTTTCCTGGAAAGAGCTTTAGCTTTGCATCAAACAACCAAACTTTTTGACCAATGGAAAAGATTTTGTGAGAAATGTTGGCATCATGCCAAATTTTAATCTTTTCTTTGTAAATAAGGCTGATATCATATGCTCGGCAGCGAAGCTCAGTTAACTCATTAAGGTCAAGTAATCGATTCTGGCCAGCTTGGGTTAAATTAAGGTTACATTTTTGTATAGCCCATAATGATTTATGATGGATCTCGACGGGTAGATGACAAGGTTTTCCATAAACGATGTGATACGGACTCATCCCTAAAGGAGCTTTATAAGCAGTGCAATAGGCCCATAATGATGTATTAAGGTGTTGGGACCAGTCTTTGCGATCAGAACGAACAATTTTTTGTAGAATGGTTTTTGTTTCTCGATTAGAGAGCTTAGCTAAGCCATTAGTTTGATGATGATAAGCGGTAGAAATTCGATGTTCAATTCCATTATTGTTCATTAGTTTTCGCACCGAGTTATTAAGGAAATGTGAACCCCCGTCACTTATAATGACCTTAGGTATGCCGAAGCGAGCAAATAAATCATTAAAGAACTTGATCATTGTTGCACTATCTGCAACGCGAGTGGGGATGACTGCGACCCAACTGGAGACGTAGTCGACTGCAAGAAGAATATATAGGTAACCATTTGATTGAGTGAAGGGACCTATGAAGTCAATGCCCCATGCATCAAAAATTTCAACTACATGGATAGGATTTAGAGGCATCATGTCTCTTTTTGTCATAGTTCATGTAGTTTGACAGGTAGGGCATGATTTTACAAAATCATGGGCATCCTTAAATAAAGTAGGCCAGAAAAAATCACATTGGAGTACTTTTGCAGCTGTACGTTTTCCAGAGTGATGTCCACCACAT
Source organism: Ottelia alismoides (assembly GCA_037367405.1). Lineage (NCBI taxonomy): Eukaryota > Viridiplantae > Streptophyta > Magnoliopsida > Alismatales > Hydrocharitaceae > Ottelia > Ottelia alismoides. The sequence goes on along the minus strand of JAZKJV010010225.1, from coordinate 91,833 downwards.
CCAAAAGTATGGCAATGAGATAGGACACTTGAAATTTCATATTCAGGTATACAACGTCTCCATATACAGTCGGTCCCTTCCCTAAATAACAAAGGATCTTCCCAATGGTAGTATCGAGAGTCGGCTACGAATCGATCTCGTTTTGCCTTAGGCCAATCATTAGGAATTCGAGATGTGACTAAGTAGTTTACCATATCAGCAAACCACGGTAGTTGTGATACTGCAAGGATGGATTCATCAGGAAAGGTTTCCGATATGGGACTGAGTTGGTCGGTTTGTTTGGTTTCAGACTCATGGAGTCTGGAGAGATGGCCGGCCACAACGTTTTGTGCTCCTACCATATCTTTGATTTCAATGTCAAATTCTTGTAGCAAGAGTATCCATCTAATCAATCGTGATTTCGAATCTTTCTTGGAGAGTAGGTGGCGCAGTGCGGTGTGGTCAGTGTAAACAACCGCATGCGAACCCAGTAGGTATGACCTAAATTTTTCAAGTGCAAAGACAACTGCTAGCAATTCTTTTCAGTGACTGTGTAGTTTTTTTGTGCATCATCAAGTGTTTTGCTAGCGTAATGGATGGCAACTGGTTTACCATCTTTTGTTTGACCTAGTACAGCTCCTACTGCATAATCTGAAGCATCACACATTATTTCAAAGCCTAAGGTCCAACCAGGGGAATGTAAAATTGGTGCTTCAGTGATAGACCTTTTTAATGTCTCAAAGGATCTAATGGCATCTTCAGAAAATTCAAAAGCTCGATCCTTTAAGAGTAACTCAGTAAGAGGTTTAGCGATTTTTGAAAAATCCTTTATGAATCTTTTATAGAAGCCAGCATGTCTTAAAAAAGATCGAACACCTTTTAGTGATGTAGGTGAGGAGAGGTGAGTTATAGTCTCAATTTTCGATGGGTCAACCTCCATGCCTTTTTTAGAGACAATGTAACCTAGAACAATGCCCTTGGTGACCATAAAATGTGATTTTTCCCATGATAAGACTAGGTTCACCTCAATGCATTTTTGCAATACGCGGTCAAGAAATCCAAGGCATTCATCGAAGGAATCACCAAATACAGAGAAGTCATCCATAGATACTTCCATAAAATCTCCCACCATATCAGTAAATATGGCTAGCATACATTGTTGGAAGGTAGCCGGTGCATTACACAGCCCAAAGGGCATCCGACGGAAAGCAAATGTACCGTAAGGACATGTAAATGTCGTTTTCTCTTGGTCTTCAGGTGCAATAGCGACCTGATTATAACCTGAGTAACCATCGAGGAAACAAAAATATTCTCTCCCTGCGAGTCTCTCAACGATTTGATCTATGAAGGGGAGAGGAAAGTGGTCCTTATTCGTGGCATGGTTTAATTTCATGTAATCAACACAAACCCTCCACGAAGTGGCTGAACGTGTGGGGATCTCTTTCCCATGATCATTAGTGATTATGGTAAGGCCAGCTTTCTTTGGTACAACTTGTAAAGGACTGACCCATCGACTATCTGATATTGGATAGATGATCCCTGCACCTAACCATTTGCATATTTCCTTTTTGACTACTTCTCGTAGATTTGGATTTAGTCTCCTTTGCATTTCACGAGAAGGTTTTGCATTGTCTTCCAAATAAATATGGTAGGTACATAACGATGGACTTATTCCCCGGAGATCAGATATCGTCCAGCCAATTGCCCGTGATTTTTTTCTCAAAACATCCATTAATTTATTTTCTTGATCGAGTTCCAAAGGGGCATTAATTATTACCGGATATGTCTTATTTTCTTCATCTAAAAATACATATTTTAGGTCCTTGGGCAAAGGCTTTAGTTCAACTACCGGGGTAGGATTTGTCTCTTGGGTGTCTTCTATTGAATTTATGGGGTGCGTGGGAACGGTGATTGTAAGAATTTTCTCCTTGTTATGAAGTAATTCCGAAATAGGAGGTTCTAGCATGGGCATAATCATTTCTGAAACAGGAGAAATTAAAACATCGAGTTCATCCCATGCTTGGTCTAGTTCTAATATATCTGAATCCGTCAATGGTGCATAAGGTTCATTCATGATGGAGTCAAGGGTTTCGACCACTACAGTATGTTGTCTTTCAAATAAATTATCATTTAAAGTCAAAGTCACCTCAAGAGGATCCCTAGCAAGGTTCAAGGGAGCTAAATCGTTTATGATTTATTTAATTGTCGAACATTCCTCAATCCATCCACAATCCTCGGTATCATGTTCTTGAAATGTAGGGGTGACAAGATCGACAGGAACAATCTCGCCATTGACTTTGAATTCTACTTCCCCGACCTCATAGTCAAAATGAGCCTTGGCAGTGGCTAAGAATGCTCTTCCGAGTATAATAGGAGTTTGAGAAAGTGTTTTAGCCGGGTCCATATCTAGTACGATAAAGTCGACTGGGAACTGATGTCCTTTGAACGCGCCTATGGACTCATGAGACTCATAGTTCTCATGAGACTCATGAAACTCATGAACTGCATCGCCCAGAGCTCATAGTTCGACCTGTCCATCTTTACTATTGGCGCGGGACCTTTGAACGCGCCTATGGAGGGCATATCAACCTTTGATTCTGGCATATCGCCGCTGGAGAAGAACTAGGGTTTGTAGACAAAGTGACAGATGTCTACACAAACTGCATAGGATTCGAGTGCGTATGTAGACGTTACGCACCCAAATCCATATATCTGGAGGAAGAGACGGCTACGATCAAGGCTTCAAGAGGCGCCGCGGTGCCGACTAGAACAAAAGCCGGCCGACGACGAGTGGCAGGGGTCCGGCTAGGGCACGCCGGGGACTGGGGTCCGGCTAGGGCACGCTGGGGTCCGGCTAGGGCACGCCAGGAGGTGGAGGCGAGATCCCGGGGGCGGGACTGGGGGCCGGCAGCAACAGTGGAAGAGACGAAGGGAGGTTGGGCGGCGGGTGGGGAGAGGGAGCTCTAGGGCTTGGGCTCTGATACCATGTTGTGAAAAATAAGTGACCTGGTATTCAAGGGAACCCTAGGCTCTCTCATATAGGGAGAGACCTCAAGGGTAAAATACATAGTAGTCCAGAGAACAATAAAAAATTACGAACAGGTACATAGCATATAATAATATCTATCTCTACAGGAAACAAGGCAGATGTGATGGGTTTGTGACCGTCTGATCAAGGTGATCAGACAGTTCAGATGAGGGGCAAAAGTGGAAATGGAGCCGGCTACGCGGAGGCAAGGGATTGGGTCACGTGGCCCAATTAGAATAATTCAAGATGTTAAAAGTATTTGTAAATTGGGTTCTTTCCTGGAATGTGAGGGGGCTGGGGGACGATGTGAAGCGAAAGGCTCTGGGTCCCGCTTGTCGGAGTGGGGTTGTGATATTGCCTTGATCCAGGAGTCGAAATTGCGTGGCCTGGAGGAGGACAAGAAGAGAGCTATTGAGTGGCGTCGGCGCTCCAGGCTTAAATGGCTCAAAGATGGTGATGCAAACACGGCATACTTCTATAGGGTTGCTAGTGGGAGGAAGCGGAATAATTCAATTCGCGCTATCTCTGTTGCTGGGGAGCGCTTCGTTGGGGATAATGCGATGGGATCTGCCATTGTTGAGCACTTCAGGGGCCTCATGGCGACTCGCTCCACGCGCTCTTGGAAGTGGTTAGGGATGGGGGTGCCCAAGGTTTCCGAGGAGGACTGTGCCATGCTTATTAGGCCGATTTCGATGGTGGAGACTAAAGAGGCTGTGTGGGATCTTAATCTTGATGGGTCCCCGGGGCCTGATGGTTTCTCTGTGGCTTTCTTTCGGGACTTCTGGGACTTGGTGGGAGTCGAAGTTTTTGAGGTGGTAGTGGAGTTTTGCGGAGGAAATGTGGGTTTTGATAGGTTGAACAGATCCTTATTGCCTTTGATTCCAAAGAGGGATGCGGTGGAGGAGATTGGCAACTTTCGTCCCATTTCGATTTCAAACGCCATCTACTTAATAGTGGCTAAAGTACTGGCTAGGAGACTTTCTAGAGTGATGGACTCGTTGGTTTCCCTCGTTCAGGCGGCCTTCATTAGGGAAAGACAAATTTCTGATTGTATTGTGGTTGCGTCGGAATTGGTGGTTGATTGGAAAGCGTCGGGGAGACAGGGGGTGCTATGGAAAATTTATTTTGCTAAAGCTTATGATAGCATTGATTGGGCCTTCCTTTAGTCGGTCCTCAGGAGGCGTGGGTTCCCGGAGATGTGGATTTCATGGATGCGCCGATGCGTGACTACTGCTTCCTTCTCGCTCTTGCTCAATGGCAGTTTGGAATGGGGGCTATTTCAGCCGAGACGGGGCCTTTGCCAGGGTTGCCCGCTGGCCCCCTTACTCTCTGTTCTTGCTTCGGATGTCTTGGCTCGTATGGTGGACCGGGTTGTTGCTGTGGGCCTCTCCAAGGGTTTCTCCAAGGGGGCCACTTCCGTACCATGATTACAGTTTGCGGACGACACCTTGTGCTTCATTGAAGGGGGTGCTAGTGAGGTCGCTGCCATGTCGGTGACTCTGGACCTCTTTGGAGAATTATCGGGGCTGCTCATAAATGGTACCAAGTCTAAGGTTATTCCTTTTGGCTTATCGGAGGTTGTGGCGCTAGATTGTGCGATCATTCTGGGCTCTGCTTTGGGGAGTCTGCCGATTGATTACCTGGGCCTTCCCATGGTGGTTGGGAGGCCAAGACTTAGGGATTGGAGTGGGGTGGTGGAGAAGGTTGAGGCGAGATTGGCGGGTTGGCGCGTGGCGCTTCTCTCGAAAGGCGGAAGGCTGGTTCTTCTTCGCTCGGTCCTTGCTGCCATTCCGGTGCACTTTTTATCGACTCGACGTCTCGCTGCTGGGATTTGCAGGAGACTTGAGTCTTGCTTCAAGAGATTCTTGTGGGGGAAATCGGGTGTTGATGGGAGAGGGATTCACCTGGTCGCTTGGGAGGAGGTGGTGAGGGAGAAGAAGGAAGGGGGATTGGGGGTTAGGCGCCTCAAGTTGGTCAATGATGCATTCTTTCTTAAGTGGGCGAACAGGGTGTGGGGAAGATGTGGAAACTTCTTTATTGATATCTTGAGGGAGCTTCATGGGAGGGAGTGGGCTGGGGAGGACAGGTTGGGGGTGGTGCGTGCGCGGTCTCCGTTTTGGCGTGGTGTTCAGGAGGTCTTCTTGAAGAACAGAGCGAGATCTAGGCTGTCCTGGGGGACGGCCGTGCCTTCTCCTTTTGGAAGGACAGCTGGTTGGGGGGGATCCATTTTCTGTCCGCTTCCCGCGGATCTTTGCGATGGCGGAGAACAAGGATGCCTCCGTGGCTTGCAGCTGGGAGAATGCGTGTTGGTCTCCTCGCTTTGGGGGGAATTTCTCGGATCAGAGGTTCTTGGACTTTTTTGCTCTGATGGACGTCCTTGCTGTTGCAGATACGCCTTCCGTGGGTTTGGATCATTGGGTTTGGAGGGATGGTGGCTTCTCGACTCGGAAGGCCTATGCTGGACTGCTTGAGCTTCATCCTGCTCGCTCGGATTCCCTGGTGAGAGACTATGGTTTATTCAGGAGTTTGGGCCTGCCCCTGCGCATTGTTTTCTTATTATGGCTGGTCCGCAGAAAGAGGCTTATGACGCGTGATCGATGCTTAAGGTTGATGCTCTCGGTTTCCAATCTATGCGTCCTGTGTGATTCGAATGTGGAATCCCTGGATCATATCCTCTTTGTCTGCCCTATGGTCCGGAGGCTTTGGGATGACCCGCTTGTGGCTTGGGTGCGTGCTTGTGATGTGGAGACCTTCTATGACTCTCTCTTCGTGAATAGGCATATGGATAGAAGGCGGCTCTTGGCACCGGTGGCAAGATTATGGTCGATTTGGCTTAGTCGCAACGAGGCCATCTTCTCTGCGCAACGCTTCTACTTGGAGAATGTGCTCTGTCGCGCGAGTGGTTTGGTGGATGACTGGTGTTGTACTTAATTTTTGATATCTTGTTTTTTTTTGTTTTTGCCTCGAACTGGAGGTTTCTCGCCTCTTTTACTGGGTCGCTCTTTTTTGTTTTTGTTTGTACCTCTGACTCTCCTTCCTTTTAATATATTGGGGTAAACACCAATGAGTGTATCCCCCTTTTCTTGGCTTCAAAAAAAAAAGTATTTGTAAATTAGGAAATAAATAGTTAAGAGAATAATTAGAAAAAATGTACAACATGAAAATTGTAGATCTTTTCAAGATCTATAACTTTCATGTAGAACTTGAAATCAAAATATGTAATGTATATACACTATAATATTTTGCAAGTATTTTTAATTAATTAAAAATACTTAATTTAATTTATTTTTCTTTTCTATTACTATTATCTTTTTTATTTATGAGTAATCTACACTACATTATATACAATATAAACTAATTTTTATTTGATTTTTATTAATAAAGAAACACATAAAATATAGGTACAATAATCTAAATATTAATGGACAATAATTAATGTTAATTAATTATAAGAGGTTAATTGTTAAATTAAATCAATTATTAATTATTATTAATGAAAAGTTTAAGATAGAAGGTTAATAAATGCAAATAAAGATGATAAATCTGGAATTTATGAGTTGCCAATAAGGATGGCCTATATTTCAGCTTGATGTGACGAATACTTTTCTCTGTGGAGATATTATGGGGAAGGTTTACATGATGCAGCCTTTAGGTTATGAAGTCGAGGGGGAATGTGTATGCCGACTTCGTAAGGTCATCTATGGCCTAAAGCAGAGTCTTCAGGCATGGTTTTATAGATTCACTACTGAGATCAGCACGCTTGGCTTCCAGATAATAACATCTGATTACTCTATTTTTTATCATACAATGGTCCACTATTACTGGCATACTTGCAGTTTACGTTGATGACATGGTTGTCACATGTGATAAAGATGAAGGTATATTAGAGACCAAGGCTTTCCTTGAGAAGGTCTTCCTCGTGAAGGACCTTAGCCAACTCTGTTACTTCCTTGGCATAGAAGTGATACGTACTACAGAGGGACTTCACCTCTCACAAAGGAAGTATTGTTTGGACATCTTAATTAAGGCTGGACTACTTGGATGCAAGCCCTCTGGCATCCCTGCAGACCCGAGAAAGCACTCTACTTTAGCTGATTCTACATTTGAAGATACTACATGATACAGAAGCCTAGTTGGCAAACTGCTTTACCTTACTGTCACTAGGCTGGATATATCTTACGATGTGAGTAGAGCCAGCCAACACATGGAGAAACCATTTTACAGTCATTGTCAGGGTGCCTTATGATCCTACACTACGTGAAGCAATCACTAGGGTGAGGTATCTTCTATGGGGTCAATGGCCACACCAATGTATCCACTTATTCTGACGCAGATTATGCTAGCTCACCTAAGGATCATCACTCCACTATAAGATATGCTATGATGGTTGGCGGATACCTTGTCACTTGGCATAACAAGAAGCAGATCATAGTCTCCAAATCGAGTGCAAAGGCAGAATACAGGATGATGGCTTAGGCTACCCATGAGATTACTTGGTTACTATCTAGTATCTTTCCTATAGGAACTTGGTATTGTTATCACTACTCATGTTCATGTTTATTGTGACAACATGTCCACTATATACATTGCTACGAACCATGTTTTCCATGAGCGGACCAAGCACATTGAGATTGACCGTCACTTTGTTCGTGATGTTGTACGAGGAGGGAAGATCGCTACTCTACACATCTCAACCGATTTTCAGCTTCCATACGTATTCACGAAGGCATTGCCAAAGAAACGCCTCTCATGGATAATCTCCAAGTTGAGCATGATCGACGAATATGCTCCAACTTGAGAGGGAGTATTAGAGGCAGTTTTATTTTTATTCTATTTAATTGTAACCCCTCGGGGTCCTTTTATGTAATTTCTCATTTATGAGTGATGTAGGGTTTCGGTGTATATAAGAACCCTTGGACCTCTTGAATAAGACAATTTATTGTGTTCTCTCATCATTTTCCATAATATGCATATAAATAAGTATGGTAAGATTTTTTAATTTAGTTTTTTCAAGCTTTCTTTTATTATTTAGTTATTTTTTAGGTCCATAATCGTTATTAAAATATTTAATGAACTTCTATATATTGGATATTGTTGTGAACACAGAATAATTATAGATTTTAATTAAATTTGAATGTATCTAATATTCGTAACTTTATTCACATTCGTTTTTCAAATGTGTGTATCCAAATTGTCAATATCCATTTTGCATTTATACTTGTAACTTAAGGTCATGAACATTTTACACATTCGTGGGATATTCGTATTCATATCAAGATTTTAAAAAGTATAAGGATATGATAATACATATATTCCTATCGATATCTGATTGTTTTCATCTATATGGGCAGGACATACACTGAAGCCTAGATAGCCTTGCTGAGAAATATGCCTCGTGACTGACCCGCGACCTTTTGCATACATACACTTGCACCTCGGTCGATTCATTTGTCATGAGCAGAGGTTTGGGGTGTGTCTGCTACCCTTGATGTCACAAACTAGGCAACTCATGATCCCATTAGCTTTTCCTTGTTGTACATAGACTTCACCCCTCCACACAAGGATAATTTTACCAACCAAATATCCGTCATGTGACATGCCGACTATTAATTTACTATGCCCCTATATCACAAACATAACATAGGGTCATGACACCCATGTGTATGGTGACCCTTGGAAACTACATTGACAGCAATGACGCACACATATGCCAACATAAGGTGGCCCTCGAATTCATCAACCACCATGCAGATACCACACCACCAACGAACCTCCATTGAATCATCTCTAGCTTCCTCTACTTCTCTGCCCCTACCCCCCTCCCTTCTATCTCCATTCGTAGCTTTACCACATATATTAGACTATTTTTAATCATTTTTGTTTGTTTACAAGTATCATCAGTATACTTCACAAAGGGGACTTCACATGAACATATTGGTGGGAGATTCCTATATCTTAGTTGAGCACAAGTTTGTGCATCGATGTGACGATAGATAAGGTCGGTAGAGAAGTCAAGCAGCAATTCAAGGTTGTGGCATTGGTCTGATTAATCCCCTATTCATGTGGCATGGAAAATAATTTTTCTTTCACATGAATCACAACTTTCTGATTCATGTGCATGATTTCCACTATCTTGCCTATCCGAATCCGTTCTGCCGAACGAACAGCCCCCACAATGGAAATTGAGAGCTACTGCTGCAAATTACACAAGGACGGAGAAAAATATTTCAACTAGTATTTATCTTTAAAAAACCTGGACTGGTTATGATGGACAACAATCAATACTGTCTTTCAGATGACAAAATGCAAAGCAAGATGCAATAAGTTTGTACCACTCCTGATCGACCAGCATTTCTTCAGTTAAACCAAATTTCTGAAGTTCCTCCTTGCTATGATGAACAAGTAGACTATATCTGCATAAAACATTTGGGATCAGCATTACATCATCATTTTTCTTGCTTACAGAAAGGAGAATTAATGGCCCAAAAGGAGAACCATCATGTTTTAACGAAAGAGATTGTTAACTTCATAGAAAGTACCTCCCACCAGAGCCGGTTTGCATAACTAGCATTCCTCCGTTGGCAAAGTTATTGAGCCCTTCAAATTGCTCTACGGTCCATTTATACCACCGCATTAGAAACACACGCAGTGTAAGGCCGTGTGAGACTAGTACCAAGTTCATGTTTGGATATCGTTCCCCAGGCGGCTGAAAGCGGCCGATGTCAATATCAGCTCTGAGAGTCTCCCTAAACCCTGTAGCATCAACACTGCATAAATATGAAGGACTGTGGCTTAGATAAAAATACCAATTTTATTAATCAAATTTTACTTGGGAAGATTCAAAAGCATGAATAAGCATGCTTGTCACATCTGCACACCTGTTATTCGATCATAGACATCTGCAGCAGATTCACCATTAGGGAAGCGGTAAAAAAAACGGCCATATCGGAGTCGTATAGCTTTTTCTACACGCATTCTCTCTCTATCCTGAAAGTTACCTTTTCCAAATACGAAAAAGTCAACCAGGGGTAAACAATTAAAAAAATCTACATCTGGCTAACATAGATCCCCGAGATTGAACCCTGTATATCCACTGGACAAGAAACAAACATGGCGCCATAAACACTTACCTTTCTCTTTTTTGCTAATTATTACATTAGGGTGCATCTAAGATTCAATAAAAAAGGTGAAGATGATTGAATGTCCTAGTTTGATAGCTCTGTCCAACTTGTAGCGATGGACAATATGTCAAGTTATAGCAAAGATTCCCTTTTTTTCCTCGAAAAAATGGCCCATCGCCGAGAAGAAAGCTCATAATAAGAACAATCAGCTGATGGACCATGCAGTATTTAAGAATATACTAGCTGCAGCCATTGGATCTTGCCCAGAACAAAAAAAACGTTCGCATAAGCTTTTTAAATCATAGGTTTAGCTCAAGAAAGGCCAATCAGCCGATGGATTATATACAATAATTAAGCATACACTAGCTGCAGGCCTTGACAATTCCCCAGAAAAAATATCCACGCAAACTTTGTAAATTGTACTTTTAGTTCGATAAAGGCCAAAATCACTTGCATAATCGAGTAGGCCTGATAAAGCTATTCACATCCAAGTGCACATTACCCACAATTGTAGCTGAAGTGGTTGCGAAACATGCTAAATGAAAATGATATAAATGAATTACAACACGTATGCATGTTTCATTCGGTTTTAAATTCATATACATCTTTCTCATGGTAGTGAATGGAAATGCATGGAATGTAATTAAAGAAGCATCTTCTATAGTGTTGATATATAATGACAATCTGGCAGACATACATTACAATACAACTTCCCTGAGATGATCTTCTGTTGTGATTGTGCTTATTTTGGAAGATCATGCGTTTAGGACTATGTCACTACTGGTGAAATATGTGAAACTCGGTTGTATTGGTTCATCGGTGAATGGAAACCTGCCCTCAAATTACCAAAGTTAAAGCTATTGAATGTGGGAGTTCAGTTCATTTTGCAGGCCAGTCTTCCATAACAAAACATAGAGAATTTGAGCCAGGAGTGGTATAAAAGAAAGCCCCTGGATACCTTCAACCTGAGGACATCAGGAATCCAAAGGGCATTGGGTTGAACAAGTGGTGACTCGACTCAAGGTGGGCAAAGGTCAGGCTACGGGGACCTAAAGATACAACACAAATAATTAAGGTTGTGTAGCCTTCTGCATGACGAGAATAAAGTACATAGCAACATATTCATGCTGCATGTTGTACAGCAAGATCAAACCAGTGTATCCTGTGTATAATATGTATAATGACATGCTCGAAGTATCCATTCATGGGAAGTAGGTAGAAGTGGACGAACAAATTTTCCTTGGTTGGGAAACATGGTTGTACACTTTTCAGGTAACAGTAAATTGAGAAAGAGATTAGGAAAATGTATAGGTATAACAGGACTACTTTTCCGCTACTAAAACTTACAAAATTGTTACACTTTAATAATTGCATACTTAGTCGCATGCTTATGATATATTGAGCGTGTGCTTTCCGACAATAGTTGATAAAAATGCTTTACATGACATGCTTGGTTTTCTTTTCTTTTTTTTGAAGAAAAACGGGTGGCCTCTCAAGTTGAGACGCACCTCAAGAAGTATGTATAAATATATAACGTATAATTACACGTTATTACACAATTCAAGATCTACACAACGCCTTACAATGTTCCAGCACATTCTCGGAATAAAACCTATTTCCTCCAAAAATCACGTTGTTCCGCGCGCACCAAATAGCCCAGACCATTGCGAAGGGAAGTGCACTGTCCTCATGTCCAAACCTGCAAACAGAACGAATATCCCTCTAAAAGCACGAAACATCATGAGCACCAAGCCAGGTAATATGCGTCATGTTCCACACCTCAGTCGAGGACTCACAAAAGAAGAACAAGTGATCCATATCCTCCACCACTAAGCCGCATCTGTCGCAGGAAATATCCTCCACCCCAACATAAGCCCCGACGCTCCTTCGTAAGAATCCACCCAAGCCTGAACAGCCACAGAAATACCTTAATCATGTATGGCACATTACTTCTCCATATCAATCACAAGTCTACCCCCTCGTCATCCTCCACCTCCACCCCTTCCGCCACAAAAAAATAGTAAGTCTTTTTGATCGAAAATCTGCCATCTCCCCGGACGTAATGATCTCTGCCCACCGTACCTAGCGTGCCACCTCAATCCGTAACTTCAAGAACTCCTCAACTCTCTGATCTGAAATCTCTGCCACAAAAATTGGAGACTAGGCCCCCTCTCCCCACGCCTCCCTCACCACCATCACCTTATCCGCCGCCATTGCATCAACTTTGGGAAACGCTCCCCCAAGGCCCCCTCCCCTGTCCAGTCATCCATCCAGAAACAAAATCCCCCTCCATTCCCCAAACAGGGTCTCAGCTTGCCCGTCATCTCCGACATCGCATACGAAACACCCTTCCATTCCCCAGACATGTTTGGTTTTCACTGTAATATTATGCTTGATAACTACAACTGAAACTGGATTTGTCCACTTTTAGCTTGTAATGATGAAACGTTGAAAATTGAATTCGTAACTGATTATCACTGAGTTATTCTATCCAAAAACCATCATCTTGTTATAACCTTTAAATTGATTTATTGGGATAGTTATAACTAAATCTTCACTCATGACCCGTCTTAGGGAATATGATCGGCCCAAGGCTAACACAGTTATCAGTTTCTTAAGAGATCTAATCAATGTAAATTTCATAATCTTTTAAGCAGTTTTATAAGCTTACACAATTTATTACCATATACAGCTACTTATGGACTTATCCTTTTTACTATATAAGAAGGTGGTTGTGAGTAAGTTTACTTGGACTCTTGGCGGGATTTTGTATGATTCATTGGATGATAGTGATCCAGGATAAGGGAGATTAATGTGGAGAAAAGAATACTAGTTGTTTTCATTGAGCTCAAGGGTTCTCTTTTATAGAAGAGAGAAACCCTAATAGGTAAATCCTAATACATAGGACACAAGAAAGAAATAACTGTGAAATAGCAACATAGCATAAAACTCTTCAACACTCCCCCTCAAGTTGGAGCATAGATGTCGATTATGCTCAGCTTGGAACATCTCTGAAAGGGTACTCTCGTAAGGGCCTTGGTCAGCACGTCTGTTGTCTGCTCACTCGAACTGACATGGGATGTAGAAATAAGGCACTTTTGGATCATATCTTGAGTAATGGCAATCTACCTTGATATGCTTGGTTCGCTTATGAAAGGATGGATTGTTGGCAATGAATAGTGTGGCTCGGTTATCACATTGGAGGTGCATAGGAAGAAGCACCTCAATGGTTAGATCAGTCAGAACTGATCTAACCCGCATCATCTCTGTGTAACCTTGTGCCATAGCTATGTACTCAGATTCAGCACTCGATCGGGCAACAACAGTCTGTTTCTTGCTCTTCCATGATACTAATGAATTTCCTACAAATACTGCAAACCCGAAAGTCGACTTCTTGTCCTTGGGATATCCTACGTAGCCTGCATCTGCAGAAGCTGTAACAGCTAGGGATGTGCCTTTGCTAAACAAAAGTCCAGTGCCAGGTAAGGTTTTAAGATACCTCAAAATCATATGGATTGCATCCATATGGGTCTGTCTTGGTTGTTCCATGAACTGACTTACTTCGCTTACTGCAAAGGATGTCTGGCCTAGTGATGGTCACATATAGAAGCTTCCCAACTAACTCCTTGTATCTCCTCTTGTTGGCCTCATCAGTATCGTCATCATAGAACTTCATGCTCGGGTCCATGGGAGTTGTGGCTGGCTTGCAATCTGCCATTCCGGTCTCTGATAGGAGATCTGTAACATACTTCCTCTGGGTCATCACAAGACCTCGTTGGTTCCTGACAAACTCCAGTCCAAGGAAGGAGCGTAGAATGCCAAGATCCTTGATCACTCACAAACTGCTGACCCAAGAAGACCTTAGCTGCTTGAATCCCACGTGCATTATCCCATGTGATGATGATATCATCTACGTATACCAGTATAGCAACAATGCCCTTCTGGGATCTTTGAACAAACAAGGAGTGATCTGCAGTGGATCTCACGAACCCCTTTTGTTCTATCACATCTGAGAACTTCTGAAATAATGCTCTCAGACTCTGATTAAGGCCATAGATCGCCTTAAGAAGTCTGCACACCTTCTGAGACTCCCTCTCAGAAACAAACCCATATGGCTACTGCATGTAGACTTCCTCCTGAAGATCACCGTAGAGGAAAGCAATTGTCACATCAAGTTAGTACAAACGCCAGTCTCATGTGACAGCGACAGAGAGAAGAGCCCGAAGTGTGGAATGCTGGGCTACTAGAGAGAATTTGTCGTGATAGTCCACCCTATAAGTCTGGGTGAACCCACGAGCCACAAGTCGTGCCTTGTAACGATCAATGTTGCCATCCGCTTGATGCTTCACAGTGAACACCCACTTGCATCCTACAACAGACATGTTTGCGGGAGCTATAACAGTACTCCACGTGCCACGAGACTGTAAAGAAGCCATCTCTGCTTTCATAGCCAGCTGCCAGACGCCATTTGCTCACCTTGAATGCCTCCTTATATGTACGTGGGATTTCAACAGTGGATAATCCCACAATAAATTTTCGAAAATATGGTGAAAGCCTCCCTAGAGACACCTGACCTGCCATGGGGTATCGTGCACAAGAACGCTTGCCTTTGCGTAAGGCAATGGACCACCCTAAGGCACTCTCTGTCGGTGGTTCTAGTTCAACCTGTATATCTACGTGCTCATCCTGTACATCATGCACACCACTAGTTCCATCAGCCAAAACCAAGTTTTCAGGATTGACCTTGGGCATGCGAGATGCTGGGGAAGGCATTGGAACATGGAGTGCAGGCTGAGGTATATGTGTAGGTGGAGGTAGAAGAATAATAGCATCCTCAAATTTTGAGGGACTCATCATGTCACCTATAGGGGAATAGTACATGATGGACTCAGTCACTCAAAGAGGGTGACATCAGCACTAACATGATACTGTCCTTGTACAGGATTAAAACACTGATGACCAATCTGTGTGCGGGAGTAACCAACAAACATACATTTGACAGCTCGATGAGCGAGCTTGTCATACCAGGTCGAAGTATATGGACAAATGTCACACACCCGAACACTCGTGGAGTAAGAAAAGAGGTCCTTTTCAGATAAAGCAAGAACAAAGGGTGCCTTTTCACCCAAAATAGTGGATGGCATCCGATTTATAAGATAACAAGTTGTCATCACAGCATCACCCAAAAAAGAATGTGGAGCTCGACTCTATGAGAAGAGTCCTGGTGATATTTAGAAAATGTTGGTGTTTGCGTTCAGCCACACCGTTCTGTTGAGATGTATAGGGAGAAGAAGTTTAATGAATAATGCCCAGTGAGCTGAAAAAATGAGACAGGCGTGTAGTACAGAACTCAAGTGCATTATCCCAACGAATATATTTTATTGAGGCAGAGAAGATGTCTTTATTTCAACCATAAAATTATGAATAATTGTACTAGCCTCGGATTTAAGCTTTAAAAGAAAGACCCAGGACAATCTGGAAAAATCATCAACACAAACAAGATAGTACATGTGTCCCTGATGATCAGGTACACGACTCGGACCCCACATATCTAAATGAAATAGATCAAACAATCCATGACTACTACGACCTTGACGACTTGGAAAGCTGGACATGAGATGCTTTCCAAGTTCACATGACTCACATTGAAAACTGGACTTGATTGAAACGCCAGGTATAAGACAACAGATTTTCTGCAGCAGGAGGTAGCCGAATCTGAGATGCCATGTGTGTAGGGAAATGGATCCTACAGAAAGAGAAGTAGCACCAGCATACAGAGACTGAGACAACCTGTATAGCCCTCCATGTTCACAGTCATATCCAATCATCGTGCTCGTGAGTATATACTAAAACACAAGGGAACTAGGATCAAATATAGCACGACAATTTAAATCTTTCGTAATCTGGCTAATAGATAGTATGTTCATGGAAAAAGCAGGTGCATGAAGAACAATCTGTAGGTGTATGGAGGGTGTCAAATGAACCTCCCATGTCCAGTAATTGGGGACTAAGTCCCATCAGCAATCACTAAGGATCTACCTGGTTGTGCTGGACAATATGTACCAAATTGCAATCTATCTCCGCAAAGATGATTTGATGCTCCGGAATCCATAATCCATTTTGAAGGATCTGGTCGAGCGACAAGTAAAAGCATGTGTAATACCTAAGATGTTGGTAGAGGCAGAGGCAGCAGTATCTGATGGACCGATACCGGTAGATCCAGCAGCTGGAGGCATGATCTCTCTAAGGCGAGCAACAAAATCATCGTAGTGGTGAATCAGTAAAATCAGGAGCAGTCTGACTCTGCTCTGCAGCACGAGCTGATGAAGGGAATCCATGCTTGGAGTAGCACATATCGTCTGAGTGACCTGAGCGGTGGCAATATGAGCATGTCTAACATGGGAGAGAACCACCACTTCCACGCATGCCCTGTCCCCTGAAAGGAGTAGATCCACCTCTACCACATGATGCAGCCAGAGCCGATGAAGTCTGAGAAGGTCTCGTAGAGGAGATACTCAATCGGCTCAGTCTACGGTATGCTTCCTCAATAGAAGGTATGGTAGCATCGGTAAGGAGCTGAGAGCGAGCCGAATCATACTCTGGGTTGAGGGCAGCCAAAAAAACACCAGTCATGACAGAGTCGCTATAGGCCTTATGCTGCTCTGCTGTGGTCGTCAAGGGTATGTAGCTGTGAAGTCGCTCAAGCATACACCTCAGAGATGTATACAGGACGTGAAGAGGACGATCGCCCTGTTTGGTCATGAAGATATCGTGTTGAAGCTGCAGTATCTTCGACTCATTCTTTTCCTGAGAGTACGTTCCTGCGAGAATGTCCCACATTGCCTTTGTTGTGGGTAGACTAAGAATATCATTGGATATCTCCATAGAAATTGTACCAAATAGCCACACCTTGGCATATGCATCATCAGCCTCGTTGGTCCCAGTCTTGTCCATCGGCCCATCCTACGTCAGAATATGCTTCTTGCCATGGCATTGCATAAGATTAATGAACGGCAATGCCCATAGCACGTAGTCGGTACCATTCATCTTGACAATAGGAGTGGGGCCCTTGAAGGCACCCATAGATGGTGTGTCAACTCTACTTTCTGACATCATGAACAATCACGGGGACTTTGGACCAATCCTGCTACGTCTAAACGGATATGAAACAATGTGGTTGTGATTTTAGACCCATATCACAACCATATGTTGATGAAACGTAGTCTGATCTTGATAAAAATAGGGGAAACCATGCCCTAAATCTTGATTTTAGACCAAAAAATCACGATTCTCTTCACGAGGGGCTGATGAGCCCGTTGGTGACATACGAGACCGCCAGGCAGCTCTACGGCTGATGTGCGACGGCGCAAGGGACTCGTTGGGCGGCACCGGGACCGCTAGGCGGCTCCTGGGCCGTTGTGCGACGGCGTTGGGGCCATTGTAGAGCGACGCTGGGGCCGATGTACGGCGGTGTTGGGGCCACTGTGTGGCTCCTAGGCCATTATGCAACGGCACACAAGGCTGCTGGAGAAGGCCATGTGATGCTCGTTGGGCTGCAAGTTGACGTGGAGACATGGCCTCAAATTTCAGCGAAATTCGGTCGAATTTCTGTCGAATATCGATATCTAGTCGAAATCGAAATTCGACCGAAATGACCGAAATGACCGAAATATGGGGGTCCTAGTACAAAAGATGACCGAAATGACCGAAATTTCGGTCGAAATTCCACCGAAATTCCATCGAAATTCTATTTTGGTTGATACCGAAATGGTGACCGAAACCGACATTTAAGGCCTTGCGTGGAGATGGGCAGCGCGCGGAGGGAGAGGAGAGGTTGGATGGTAGGGTTAGGGGTTTTGGTTCAAGGCTTCGGTATAGGACCGTCGCTCTGATACCATGTGGAGAAAAGAATACTAGTTTTTGTTTTCATCGAGCCCAAGGGTTCTCTTATATAGAAGAGAGAAACCCTAGTGGGTAAACCCTAATGAGTAAATTACATACAGCAGACATAAGAAATAAATAAATGCGAAATAGAAACATAACATAAAACTCTACAACAATTAATACAACTGAGAATGCTTTGTCGAGAGTGTAACATGATTTATTTTGTGTTTTCATATTTGATTTTATTGATAAAGTAGATTTTTTTATTCCATACATTTTTATGTGATTGTGTGATTGCACGATTTATAATTATACTCAAACAAATCTATTAAGGATTAAACAATTAGTAATGGACTAGTTCACTCCCATATGAGTTAAAATAATACGATATCCCCTCGTATATGATATAGATGGATCCGATTATGTGGCGATGTGAATGATGTGAATGTGAATGCATTTATTTTACCATTATATGGCAGGTATTGTGTTGTTGAGCAACCCGCAAGCATTTGTGTTGTAATCAATAAATGAAATTGTGAGCGTATGCATGCGATACAGGTTGAATGTATCATATTCGGATGTATGCTTATAAGTTATAAAGGGATACGCAAGTAATTCGTTGGTCATTTGGATTAGTCTTAATTTAGTAGGATTAAATTAAATATAATCAATCAAGTTATCTATTATCCTACTATAGACTGGATTCCCTCAATTAATTAATTATGAGAATTGGATTCACTTAATTAATTATTCATTTCAACAATTAATAGAAGAGGTTATTGGATTATGCTGAGATATTAGTTACCTTTATTACTGTTTTCTTATTTTCTATTTCTTTTTTCTTATTTCTGTAATTTGCCCAATAGGTTCCTCTCCTATATAAGAGAACCCTAAGGCCTCTCATAATGATATTCTATTCTTTTCCCTCAACATGGTATTAGAGCGACAATCCTAGACTGGAGTTCTCTTATCTCACCCTAACCCTAACCCTACCCGCCTGCCCCGTCCCTACCTTCCCGCGCATGCTAGAATGCGTCGTCCATTCCCCGGCGTCGCCTCTCCCTCCAGCGACTTTCCAGGCCGCAACCCCGGCATCTAGGGCGCCGCTTAGACCTTTCCAGATTGCAGCCCCGGCCCCAGGGTGTTGCTTAGTCCTTTCCAGGCCGCAACCGCGGCGTCTAGGCCACAGCCTGGGCATTTCAGGCCGCAGCCTCGGGATCCGAGGTTGTCTTCGACCCTCCCGTGTGTCTCCGCGCACTCTTCCAAGACATTCTGAGGTCTAAACCAGTCTGATTTTGATCGGAAATCGTGATTTCAGACCTATAAATCACATTTTCTGACCCTAGCAAGCAACAAAGATTTGTAAGGATGGTGTATGAGTCTACACGTACAACCAATCCTCTGTATGATTGTGTAGGCTCATTTATAGCGGTCTATTCCCCAGTTAAGTTCCGTTCTTTGGCCGTTTTATCATCATGTCAGAGAAAAAGGGTGACATTTTCTCGTCCGGAGACTTCAAAGACCCGGCTCCCATCGCTAAGATGGATGGGACCAACTATGAGTTGTGGTACATGCAGTTTCTCGCCCTCATACAGTGCAACAATAAGCAGCGCATCCTGACAGATTCAGAGCCAACGGATAAGACTGGGGCAAATGCTTCTTGGGAGCAAGATGACGCATATACGCATGTTGGTGTTGTGGGACTCTCACCACAGAAATATCCAATGATATTCTGACTCGGCCCACCGCCAAGGCGATGTGGGACACTTTGGCATCCACCTATGCTCAAGCGAAGAATGAGGCCAAGATTCTTCAACTACAGTTTGATATCTACAATGCCAAGCAGAATGGCCGCCCCCTACATGTTTACTACTCTTCGCTTCGAGGCATGTTTGAGAAGCTTCATAGTTACATGCCTATTACGACATCTACTGAGCAGCAGAAGACGTATAGGAACTCCACGATGGTTGGAGTCTTCATGGCTGAACTTGATACATAGTATGATGCTGCGCGTAGTCAGCTTCTTACTAAGCTACCATACCTCCCATGGTGGATGCCTATAGCCGTCTCAGCTGAATCATCATGCCTTCAATAGCCACTTCTTTGCCTTCTTCAGTGATGGCTGCTTCTCGTGGCCGAGATGGGGCGATCTAGTCCAGAGGACGCACCCCTCGTTGTAGAGGTGGTGGTCGCCAGCGTGGTCCTTGCACCTATTGTCGCAAGCCTAGACATGCAGAGGATACATGTTATCAGAAGCATGGATATCATGTTTCTGGTCGAGTAGCAGAGCATCTTGTGCCTTCATAGACTTCAGCTCCCCAGGTCGATCCTCGCCTGGATGATATTGTCTCTCATATTCAAGGGATCATGACTCCTACTACTGACACCACCACTATAAATGCCGCAGTCACAGATAGAGCCTCTTCAAGCTCCTCAAGTATCTCCCATGCTTTCACTCACAGACATGACTGAGTGGATTATGGATTATGGTGCTTCTCACCACCTGTGTGGAGACAGAGCGCAACTGAGGTCCGATAAGACTATACCACCTAGCAGATGGGTTGTCATTGCAAATGGTGACCACTTACTCGTTACAGGACCGGGGGAGGTGCATTTGACACCGTCCATGCGCCTTCAGACTGTTTTATATGCTCTTGCCTTCCAGATGAATTTACTTTCTACTAGTCATATTGCTAAGCATCTGCATTGTTGTGTCATCTTTGACCCTTCGTCTCTTGTGTTTCAGGACATACTTACAGGCAGGGTGATTGGATGCGGCCGTGAGCAGTGAGAGCTCTACAGACTGGTCCAACAGCCTAATGCTAGTGTTTCTACTATACCTACTGGACCAGTCTCTCCATATCTGTGGCACCTTCGTTTTGGTCATCTTCCTCTGCAAAAGCTTTGTCATGTTCTCCCTCAGATTTCTACGAAATCCTCCTTTCAGTGCGAGGCATGCCAGCTTAGGAAGCATCACCGTTCCCCCTTTCCATCCCGTCCGAGTCGGAGCAGTTCTCAGTTATTTGAGCTCCTTCATTTAGACATTTGGGGTCCGAGTCATGTTCCTGATCACTAGGGACATCATTTTTATCTAGTTGTTTTTGATGATTTTTCTAGACTTTCATAGATCTTTTTATTGAAGAATAAGTCTGAGGTTGGATCTATGATCAAGTATTTTATTAATGAGATAAAGAATATTTTTTCTACCAATGTCAAATATCTACGTTCTTTTCTGAGTTTCTTATTACTCATGGCATTGTTCACCAGACCTCATATGATTACACTTCACAGCAGAACGGTGTTGCCGAGCGCACACCGTCACTTACTTGATGTGACTAGAACCTTGTTGATATAGAGTCGTGCTTCTCACACTTACTGAGGAGATGTTGTCCTTATTGCTTACTATTTGGTGAACCGTATGCCCTCGTCTGTGTTGGGAGAGAAGATTCCTTTCTCGGTTGCGCTTCCCAAGAAGGATCTTTTCTCTCTTACACCTCGTGTGTTCGGATCTGTTGCCTTTGTTCATAATGTCTCTCCAGGTCGTGACAAGCTTTCTCCTAGAGCTGTCAAGTATGTCTTTATTGGCTACTCTCGTACCCAAAAGGGGTATCGCTGCTTTGATCCGCTAAGGCAAAAATAGTTTGTTAGTATTGACGTTACTTTCTTTAAGTCTGTCATGTATTTTTCTCCTACAGGTGACAGACTTGCTCCATCTGACTCTGACGATGAGATATACATGCCTCCACCTCCTACTGTCGGTCTTCCACCTCCCTCTACTCCTGCTCTACCACAACCTCCTCAATCACCACCACCATCACTTGCACCTCCTCCTACCATTACATATGCTCCTGTGACTCAGTTTTTGCCACATGTTTTTACTCGCAGGTTTCGCTCGGTCCCCCATGCTCACAGGTCTTGCCCATCATCCAGCACGCCTCAAGTATGTAATGAGCACATTATTTCTACTGATGGCACTACTGAGTTGTCTGTGCAGCAGGATTCTATACAAAATGAGCAGCTGCCCTCTCAAGAGGGGAACTCACAGGTTACGAACTTGGCAGATGATCTTGATGTACTGATTGCTCTACGTAAGCCGAGACGTAAGTATGCTACTTATCCTCTTGCAGACCAGGTTTCATTGAGCAGCATGTCAGAGTATTTCAGGATATTTACCTTGGCACTATCAGCCGTGGAGATACCACGGACATATCAGGAGGCTCTATAGGACAATCAGTGGAGGTTTGGAGGTTAGTCATGGAGGAGGAGATGGTTGCGCCACAGTCACGTGTTACGTGAAGTCTTGTTTCTACTACGGTTGGTGCATCTGTTGTGGGATACAAATGGGTGTTCATTGTGAAATTCCGTGGGGATGGCAGCGTGGATCGCTATAAGGCCAGACTTGTGGCACATTGGTTCACCTAGACATATGGGGTGGACTATCAAGATACTTTCTCTCCAGTTGCCAGACATTCTACTCTGTGTGTTATACTTTCAGTTGTTGTGACACGAGATTGACCCCTTTATCAGCTTGATGTGAAGAATGCCTTCCTTTATTTTGATCTACAGGAGGAGGTCTACATGCAGCAGCCACCTGGGTTTGTTGTTGAGGGGGGTGTCAGAAGGTTTGCAAGCTACACAAGGCTATCTATGGCCTTAACCAGAGTCCAATAGCATGGTTCCAGAAGCTCTCGAACTTAATAGAGCAGCAGGGCTTTGTGAGATCGGTTGTCGATCACTCCTTGTTTGTGCAGAGGACCCAGAGAGGTATTATAGTCATTCTTGTTTACGTTGATGACATTATTGTTACAATGGATGATGAGCAAGGCATTCAGGGTGGCTAGGACTTCCTAGGTCAGTAGTTTGTGTTTGTGACCAAGGACCTTTGGATATTTACGTTACTTGAATTGGAGTTTGCCAGGAACCAACAAGGTCTTGTGATGACCCAGAGGAAGTACGTTACAGATCTTCTTTCAGAGACAGACAGCAGATTGTAGACCTGCCACTACTCCTCTTGACCCGAGCATAAAGCTCTATGATGATGATACTGAGGAGGTCGACAAGAGGACGTACAAAGAGCTTGTTGGCATACATACATTCCTGGCAATATTCTCAGCATACATACATTCCTGGCAATATTCTCGGCATACATACCAAGCCAAAGAGCCCAGACCATCACTAAACAACCAGAATGATCCCTCTAAGAGCAGCGCCAGTCCATCCCAACACCCAGACCCCGAGAACCCATGGGAGTATACTGATGGCCCCCCAAAAAGTTCCCAAGCCGCCACCGACGAACCACATCCGAAAAAGAGGTGCTCAGCACTCTCCACATTCATCGAATACCGTTGACATAAAGGACTTGTCGTCTCAACAAACTGCATAAATCTCTCGCTCGTCAGCAACCTCCCCTTTCAGAAAAACCAAAGGAAAACCTTCGCCCTTGTAGGTATCTTCCAATCCAAATCCTTTTGCAATCCATCGTGTTTCAACCCGGATCATATATAATTGGGCCCTTCAATGCATGATAAGCCTTGCTCGCAGAAAAGACCCCATCATGCCAACACCAACGATCCTTTCCATCAAAAGGCTCGTCCATGCTTTCCAATTGTTGCAACAACTCCATCAACTCGCCCAATCTCTACTCAGAAAGATCCATGCAAAAGGCAGGGAAGAAGGACTGGTCATCCTAAGCACCAGCCACCGAGCACGTAGAGTCTCTAGCAAGGGCCATCAGTCTCGGGTATCTTGCCCTAATCACCCTGCTCTTGCTCAAGTCGCCCATCCAAAATCTGAAGTCCCTCCCGTCACTAAGAACAAGTCTAAAGAAAGGACGGAGAACATGTACCACTAGGGATGAAAACGGTCGGATACGGATACGAATATAGGTATAATCATATCCTTATCCATTTTAAAATACGAATACGAATGCAGATACGAATATTGACGGATGTAAAAAATGGGTTACCATATCCTTAAAAACGAATATGAATGTAAAACGAATATTAATCGGATACGAGTAATAACAAAAATTTTTAATAGATCAGCTAAAATATACATGTTGAGGATGGATTACACATAAAATAGGTATACTAGATATAATAATTTCATACCAATTATATCAATAATGGTGAATGCAATCATAAAATGTTGTTACACACAGTTATAAATAAATATATTACTATACTCATGTACGAAAACGAATATACGAATACGAATGTGAATACTTGCGAATGTCAAAAGCGATATCCATATCCGCATCTATTTTAAACGAATACGAATACAAATGTCAAATGTGTATAAAACGAATATGATAGCAAATCGGATACGAATATATTCACATTCGTTTTCATCCCTATGTACCACACCACATATCCCCCTCCAGAAGTGCGAGGGGAAGGAACCGCCCACGCCGAGATCAAGCAGCGAGCAACTTCTATCATATAAATGTCGCAGCAGCCTACAAACCAAACTCTCGCAATCACCCCTGTAGAGATGGAAGAATTAATTGCATTATTGAGGGGCCCTAGGGTTCTCTTATATAGGAGAGGAACATGTTGGGCAAATTACAAGATGAAGATAAAAGAAATTAAATAATGTGAAAATAATAAGATAACTAATATCTCAACACTCCTCAAGCTGGAGCGTAGATATCGATCAGGTCTCGCTTAAGACAACATCTCTGATAAGGCCCTTTGGCTAGGGCCTTAGTAAGAGCATCTGTTGTCTGGTCTCCGAAGCTGACATGTATAGTGGCGATAAGACCCTTTTGTATCATATCATGAGTGTAGTGGCAGTAGCAGTCCACCTCTATGTGCCTAGTCCTCTCATGAAAGGTTGGGTTGTTGGCAATGAAAACAGCGGCCTAATTGTCACATTGGAGATGCATGGGAAGAGGCACCTTTATAGTTAGGTCAGTACGAACAGATCTGACCCACTTCATCTTTGTGCTAGCCTGCGTCATGGCACTGTATTCTGACTAAGCACTTGATCTGGCAACCACGGTTTGCTTCTTGCTCTTCCATGAAACTAGTAAATTCCCTATGAACATGATGAAGCCTGAAGTAGACTTCCTATCCTTTGGAAACCCAACATAATCTGCATATGCACATGTTGTAACTAAAAGAGATGTATATCTGCTGAAAAAAAGTCTCGTACCTGGTGATGTCTTCAGATACCTCAGAATCATATGGACTGCATCCATATGTGCATGTCTATGTTGCTCTATAAACTGACTCACTTTGCTCACGTCAAAGGATATGTCGGGCTCGGTAATACTCACATATAGTAGCTTGCCAACAAGCTCCATGTACCTCCTCTTGTCGACCTCCTCAGTGTCATCATCATAGAGATAAAAGCTCGGGTCAATCGGAGTAGTGGCAGGTCTGCAATCTACCACGCCTATCTCTAAAAGAAGATATGTAACATACTTCCTCTGGGTCATCACAAGACCCTTGGGGTTCCTGGCAAACTCCAGTCCAAGGAAGTAACAAAAATTACCAAGGTCCTTGGTCACAAACTGCTGACCTAGGAAGTCCTTTGCAACCTGAATGCCCTACTCGCCATCCTTGTAACAATAACGTAATCAACGTAAACAAGAATGATAATAGTACCTCTCAGGGTCCTGTGCACAAACAAAGAGTGATCGGCAGTCGATCACACAAATCCCTGTTGCTCTATCAAGTCCGAGGGCTTCTGGAACCATGCTCTTGGACTCTGTTTAAGGCCATAGATAGCCTTGTGTAGCCTGCAAACCTTCCGACACTCCCCCTCAGCAGCAAACCCAGGTAGTAGTTGCATCTACATGTATACCTCCTCTTGTAGATCATCATAGATAAATGCATCTTTCACATCAAGATGACTGGCCCCTTGTATAATTTCACATCAAGTATGACTCTGTACCAACAAAGTTCTTGTCACATCAAGTAAGTGATGGTGTTTGCGTTCAGCAACATCGTTCTGATGGGATGTATAAGGACAAGAGGTCTTGTGAACAATACCGAGAGATCTAAGAAAGTCAAAAAGCTGTAAGGTACATAACTCTAAGGAATTATTAGAACGAAGATATTTGACATTGGTAGAAAAAATATTTTTTTATCTCATTAATAAAAGATTTGATAACGGATCCAGCCTCAGACTTATTCTACAATAAAAATACCCAGGAAAGTCTGAAAAATCATCGATAACAACTAGATAAAAATGGTGTCCCTGGTGATCAGGGACACGACTCAGACCTCAAATATCTAAACGAAGGAGCTCAAATAACTGAGAATTGCTCCGACTCTGACGTAATGGAAATGAGGAACGATAATGCTTCCCAAGCTGGCATGCCTCACACTAGAAGGATGATCTCGTGGAAATCTGAGGGAGAACATGACACAGTTTATGTATAGGAAGATGGCCAAAACGAAGGTGCCGCAGATATGGTAAGATTAGTTCTAGTAGGTATAGTAGAAACACCAACATGAGAAGGTTGGACCAGTCTGTAGAGCTCCCGCTGCTCACAGCCACATCCAATCATCATGTCCGTGAGTATGTTCTGAAACACAAGATATGAAGGGTCAAAGATGGCACGACAATGCATATCCTTAGTAATATGACTAATGGAAAGTAAATACATCTGAAATGCGGGAGCATATAAAACATTTTAAAGGCGCATGGACGACGTCAAATACACCCCCTCCCTTCTCCTGTAATGGGTGTAGTTTCCATTAGCAATGACAACCCATCTACCATGAGGTATGGTCCTGTAAGACCTCAGTTTCTCCCTATCTCCATAAAGATGGTGGGAAGCACCATAATCCATAATCCACTTTGTTACATTTGCACCACTACTACTTAAAGCATAAGAGATATCTGAGGATCTCGAATAGGCTTTGGTTGCGGCTGCAGTATCTATAATGGTGGTGCCTGCAGTAGGAGTCATGATCTCTCAAATACGAGAAACAATATCATCCATGCGAGGATCGGCCTGGGAAGTCGGAGTCACTGAAGACTCAATCTGTTCAGCTACGCGACCAAAGCAAGATATCCATACTTCCGGTAGCATGTATCCTCTGCACATCCAGACTGACGATAGTAAGTGCAAGGGCCACACTGGCATCCACAACCTCTGTCACAAGGGGTGCGTCCTCTAGACTGGATCATCCCTCCTCGACCACGAGAAGCGGCCATTGCTGAAGAGGGTGGAGGAGTGGTCGTAGAAGGCAGGATAATCCGGTTGAGACAGCTATAGGCCTCCTCCATGGGGGTATGGTAGCTCCTATGAGAAGTTGTGTGCGCGCATCAGCATACTATGTATCAAGTCCAGATATGAAGACTCCAACCATTGTGGAGTTCCTATATGCCTTATGTTGCTCAGTAGATATCGTTAATAAGCATGTAGCTATGAATCTTCGCGAGCATGCCATGGAGCGAAGAGTAGTACACATATAGAGGACGATCATTCTACTTGACCTTGTATATATCGAACTGTAGCTGAAGAATCTTGGTCTCATTCTTCGCTTGAACATAGGTGGATGCCAAAGTGTCCCACATCACCTTGGTGGTGGGCTGATTAAGAATATCATTGGTTATCTCTGTGGTGAGGGTCCCATAAAGCCAAACATGGGCATACGCATCATCTTGCTTCCAAGAAGCATTGGCCCCAGTCTTGTCCGTTGGTTCTGGATCGATCGGGATGTCCTCCTTGTTGCATCGCATGAGGGTGAGAAACTGCATGGACCACAACTCATAATTGATCCCATCATAGTACGATGGGAGTCGGCCCTTGAAGGCTCCGGATGAAAAAACATCACCCTTGTTTTCTGACATGATGGTAAAACAGTCGAACAACGGAACTCAACTAGGGAGTAGACCGATATGAACGAGTCTACACGATCATACGGAGGACTGGTTGTACGTATAGACTCATACAACCATCCTCGTCAATTTGTGCTACTCCCTAGGGCTGGCAAACGCAATTTATAGGTCTGAAATTACGTTTTCCGATCAAAATCAGATCGATTCAGACTGCAGTTCGAACCGCAAAGGTACACGGAGAAGTGTGGATGCGCGAGGAGGCGCAAGGATGCGCACGGGAGAAACTGATGGCGACCTGGGGGCGTGGACAGTCGAGGTGGCAGCCTAGGAGGGTCGAGGTGGCAGTCGAGGGACCGAGGCAGGATATGGGAACTCTGGTCTAGGACCGTCGCTCCAATACCATGTAGAGATGGAAGAATTAATTGTATTATTGAGATGCCTTAGGGTTCTCTTATATAGGAGAGGAAGCTGCTGGGAAAATTACATGATGAAGACAAAAAAATAGATAATATGAAAATAATAAGAAAGATAACTAATATCTCAACAACACCATATTCGAGCAACCCACTTCCCAAGCAAGGCCTTATTCATCTCCTCCAAATTGCGAACACCAAGCCCACCATTCTCCTTCAAGGATGTCATCGTGCCCCAATCCACCAAGTGAATTCAGTTTGATTGTCCTGAGGATGACCAGAAGAAACGCATCATGATGCCTTCAAACCGCTTCCTTACGCCCACAAGGAGAATCCTAGATGAATGGAAAAAGATGGGAATCACTGAGAGCACCGAATTGAGCAATACCAGTCTGTCACCCTGTGAAAGATACGTCGACTTCCCACCTACTAGCTTTTGCTCAAGCTTCTAAACCACCAGTAGCTAGTCGGCATGTTTCCCCATCCCGCTAGTAAGCGGCACACCTAGGTACTTCATTGGTAACTGACCACAAGGGGACCTCAACCAAGATGCATGCCCATCAACATCATTCTCCGTCATACCAAAGGAGACAAATTCAGACTTCTCTCTGTTAACCTTCAGTTCAGAAATTGTCCCAATTAAGTCCATAACCGTGGATAACCCACTACACCCGAGGGGCCCGTCTTCTGCAAAGAGAAAAATATGATCGGCATATTGAATAATTGAAATAGAAAGATCCCCACTACGGTAGCCAAGACAGACACCACCATCCACTGTACGCCCAACCATGACAGCCAGGGCGTCAGCCGCCAGAACAAAAAGTAGGGGAGCAAGGGGGCATCCATGCCACACCCCCCTCTGCGGTTGAAAAAACCGCCCCTCAGCTGGCCATTTACGAGGACCTCACACGAAGTCATGGTGATGCACTTCTTCATCCAAGCAATCCATTTATCCAGGAATCCTCACATGTACAAAGAAGCCCATAGAAACTTCCAGTCAACACAGTCATAGGCCTTCAAGAAATCCGCCTTGCATATAACCCCTTTGCACTTCCTCCTCCAGTCAGCCGCAATCTTAGAAGCAGTAACCAAATTGTCCATCAGATGCATGTCCGGCAGAAAAGCACTCTGCACTAGAGAGATTAACCCCCCTAGCACCCCTCGTAGACGGTTCGCGATAATTTTTGCCACAATCAAATATAAAGCATTGGAGAGAGCAATTGGACAATAATCCTCCACCTTGGTCGAAACCTCATTTGGCAACGATGGGTTCAGCTTGTCAAAGCCATAGTTTCCAGCGGCAAATTCCATGATCATCTCCAACACCTCTTCTTCCACCATGTCCCAGAATTTCCTGAAGAAGAAAACTGAGAACCCACTAGGGTCCGGACAACCATCCGAATTCAACGCAAAAACTGTCTCCCGAGCTTCTTGTGCGGTGAAATCGTGCACCAGAGCCTCCCTATCCAACTCAGAAATAGAATCGATGCCCAGATCAAGCCACCGAAACCCACAGTGTTGCATACGTCCGCTCATCTCTTTGAAGTAACCCGTAACCGCCGTCGCCACCTCCTCCTCACCTGAGAACCTTTCCCCCCTCACCTTTAAAGCATGAATCATATTTCTCCTTCGCCCATTTGCCAATGCATGAAAGAATATGGTGTTTGTATCCCCCTCTTTCACCCACTTTTGTCGTGATTGCTGCCACCACTCCCACTCTCGCTTCTAGTCTTCCTCTACTAGTAACTTCTGAACAAATCCGCGACTCTCCAACTCCTCCCCGTCCAGCTCTCTGAAATCCTCTAAAGAGTCCAGCCAGACCATCTTCTCCAACGCCCGATTTTGTTGTTGATCCCGCATAGCACGGGACTCCATCCTAAATACGATTAGCCTGTGTCGCAATGGGGCCAGCTTGCGTGCAATCCTGATCATTGTCGAGCCATCAACCACCAGGCCACTCCAAAAGGAAGTCACCAAATCCATGAACCCATCCTCAAGCATCCAACATCTCTCGACACGGAAGAAGGTAGAAGATCCTCTTCCACTACACGTGTCCAAACAAATGGGTGTATGATTCGATCTGGATCTGGAGAGCGAAACCACATTGGCAAGCTAAACATCTCCAGTGCCTAAATCAAGAGAAGGAACATGTCGAAGACGAGATCTAGAAGAGAAGCTCCTCCAGGTGTATCTGCAATTTACTGCATCCCATACCACCAAGCGTAAATCCTCCACACATTCGGCGAAGAAAGCGGATTCCGGATCCTGCTCACCACGTTCACCTGGCATGTCCTCGGTAAAAATTGACATTGAAATCATCAGCAACCACACACAAAATACTCGAAAAACGAGATCGAATATCCTGAAGATCCGCCCAAAGAACCAAATTCATAGAAGCTCCATATTCACCATTGACCGATGTGATCAGGAGCCTAGTTTGGTCGCGCTTGTTAATCAGCACCACAGAAACAGATTGAGTCATCACAGCCTCCTCCGAAAGATCAAACATATCTCTGTTCCACGCCACCACTATACCCCCTGGAGTTTTCGATAGCTGGAACAACCTTGAAGTCCGAGAGACGAGGGCCTGACGTGGTCTTCCACTTTGTAGGATCCCAATAAGTCACCTTTGTTTCTTGTAAACAAGCGATATCTCTCCCCAATCAGTGAGCAAAGAGACAACCGCCAAACGTTTCTCAGGTTGGCCCAGCTCGTGCACATTCCAAGAAAGAAGCTTCATTCGAAATAGAGGGGGCGCCACCTACACTCCAACAACCCTTGCGACCTCCTTGGTGAACGCCAAACAATTAACAGCCTCCTCCTTCGCTCGAGACTCGACCACTACATCACCCACCTCACCCAACGCCTCGCCCACCGGAGGCTGATTTTCATCCGCCAAACCGAGTCCGCCACAAATTCCTGACCTCGGAACCACTACTTTCCTACCTTGCATAGACTCACGAGGAATCTATTTATTCCCCCTGTCAGACATCGCTTCCTCGAGAAGAACCGAGGAGTGCACAGTACCACCTCAACTTTTTAGTTCATAGTCGTCTCTACAACAAGGTGCACCTTTGTCCGACGAACAACTCCAAATGATCTTCTCGCTCCTTGATGAATCTCAGATTCATCACTCTAAATCTCATTATTTAAGCTCAAATCCCTCAAAATCATCAGCATTTCTTCATTTATTCAGCATAATTAGCATTCATGCATGTTTTGATAAGAATTGCATTTTATCCATTATTTGTGCACAAAATAAGAAGCCAAAAATCCCAGCCAAAATTGACTTGTAAATAGCCTAACTTCCCTGATTTTTAACTCATTCATGCTAACTCCGAATGACACAAAACCACTTCCACTGTGTACATATCACTAACAAGAATAAAAAAATATAAAAAAATCACTAACCCAAATAAGTGGACCTAAAACCCAAACCCTAGTTCGAGGATTCTCGGACTAAAATCCTCATGTCTCCCTCATCAAGTGTCCGATTTGATCCTACTCACTTTTGAACTAATGTACATTCAAATACCTTCAAAACAAGACCAAGTTCAAGTGAATCGGAGCTCATATGTGAAAGTTGGGTTTTGGGCCTCTTTTGTACATTTTATATTTTAGCGATTTTTGACCTATTATTTTATGTACATATTTGACTTGTTTTAGTTTATCTTTTTTTTATTTGTCTTCTTTGATAAAAGTTTTATTAAAATGCGCAAAAATCCACGAGCTTGAAATCAATGAAACAAATTGAGTCCGAGTCTTCACTAACTACCTGTACAAAATTGGTCTTTTTCGTATTTTAGTTTATTTCTTCTTTTGCTTAATTACTAAAAATCCCAAAAAAAATGATTAATGTGTAAATATTTATCTTTTATTTTATCATATTTTTTCGGATTTTTATCTGGTTTAAAAATGAAAAAAAATTACAAAACCCAAAATTCAAGGTATTCTATGTACATGGGATACCCCAAAAATATCATTTTCTGCAAATGAACGATTTTGGTTTTGATGTCTTCATGAAAGTTGTAGATCTCATCGAGACGAGCAATTTTTGTGAAGAAATTTTTTTGATCAAAGGTCGTTTGCTATTTATTTTGGATTTTACAAAGTTTTTATTTTTTGAATTGTGTGGTGCTGACACGTGACAGCTCCTGAAGCCGCCACGTGTCAACCATTTTTTGAGGTTTTATTAATTCCTTTTTTTAAAAAAATTAATTAAAATCCACTCACGTGCGTAGCACGTGCCTCCCAGCCACGCGCCACGCACGTGCCCGCCCCATTACCCCTTAACCGCCACGTGTCAACCTCCTGGCCGTCCGATCTCAGCCGATCGGACGGCCTAGCCCCTTCGACAACCTTCCCCTTTCCATAACGGGCGGCGCTCGCCGCCACATCTCAATCAATCCCCTCAATCTCGCCGGCCGACCTTCCTCGTCGAATCCCCGATTATCGACCGTCATCTCCATCCCGCGATCGCCATCCTCACCAATCGAACCCAATCAGATCTCCTCGCCGATACAACCTCCTTCTTCGGCCAAGCTCCCCAGCCCTATTTAAACCTCAGCGCCGCCTCGTCCTCACTTCATCCACCGATGCACAGGAACGGGGTGGGCCACGAGGTGACAGGTCGTCGCCTCCCGCTTTCTCGGTGAGGTCCGGTGGCTTGACCCACCATTGCAGCGCCACCAGTCGTGCCTGCCTTCGCTCCGGTGAACACCGTCGAGCCTACGACTTCAACGACGCTCAACCGCCTTCGCGTCGACGTCTTCTCCGATCGACTTCGCCGCCAAGCCTTCTCAAACGCCACCACCGACTCCACCAGCTTCGACCACCGCACGGAGCCACCCATCGGAGCACCGCCTACGACTTCAGCCTCCAGGCGTCGACGGAGGCCTCAGCCCGAAGGGGCAATCGCCAGGCTCTTCCAAGATTCGCCGATCCACCGCGGCACCGGCCCCCCTTCGCCACCGGCCCCACCGTACGCGCCAGCAACCGGGCGGTGGGCCCAAGGCCGCCCACACGTGCGCGGCGGAACGTCTCCCAGCATCCCAGGGGGTCACGTGCACGTGCATAGCACGTGACCCGCTGGGTAATTTGCAAAGCAGCCCTCCGAAGTCCCTCGAATTGCATATAAGTCCACCTTACCCAGGGGTCACGTGCATCGCACGTGACCTGCTGGGAATTTTGCAGAAAAGCCCCCAGGAGTTCGCCCATTTACGCCACAACCCCCGCCGACCAGAGGGCACGTGTTGCGCATGTGCCCCTTTGGAAATTTTGCAAGAGGCCCCCGCCTTTATTGGTAATTACATCTAGGTCCCCCTAGTGCATTTTTATATTTATTTTATTTATTGTAATTGCAGTTATACCCCTGTCTTTCCCCTTTGTTTTGGATAGCTACATTACACTATTTTATTCATCCAAAAATAGCATTTTGTTCCGCATTTAATTCTCTACATCAAGGCATATTGTAGACATTTTTGTGACTTGTGGTTAATTATTAATTAATTATTTTGTGGAAAATTGCATATTTTACCCATCTTGTGCTCTGAAATTTGTAATTGATTAACCGTTGCTCCAAAATTCCCGAAAAAATCACAAATTATAGAAATAATTGTGATTAACATTGTCCCAAAAAGAATCGCATTTGCATGCATAGTTTGTCTTGTAAAAATCATTTTGCATATTTCAATATTTGATTTTTAATAGGTATTGAATCTTGTATTTTCGAGGTTTAGGATTTTTCTGAGATCAATCACCTAGTGAAAGATCTTACATAATTTTATCCCTTGAAAAGAAATAGGTTTAATATTTATTATAATTAAATATTGAAATTCACTTTATTTGTATTTAAAAATTCGTAAAAAAACCATCTTGCATCCAAAAAATCCAAAAAAAATTGTTGTGCACTCATTTCATCATAACTTTTATCGTGGCCAAGTTTCATATTTTTCGGACATTGTTTGCTCTACATTTACATTTAGTCCCTAAAATAAGGCTGAAATTGCATTTTGCATCCCTTATTGCATTAAAAATTAAACAATAAGACTGCCTCGAAAATCGCACACAAACTTTGATAGACAAAATTCTAGGTTGTTCATTTGCCTCCTTGTGTTCGACATAGGGACTTGCCCAAGTAAAATAAATATAAAACCACGCTATTAACGACTGACTAAATAATTATGGTTATTTTCTTGACTGACTCCGATTGTTGCCTACAACAAAACGACATACATAATTTTTTTAACGCACGACAATTACACGACACATACATATTTTAAATAGCGCAATAACAGACTCATCACTCCCGCCACCAGAATCTTCTTTGATGCCTTGGTCTTTCTTCCCACCATTGAAATCCCACTGGCACCCAGAAAAACCCGACCCACCGGCGCAACCGGCGGAGGAGGAGCAGTCGTACCGCCTGTAGAAACACCCCCAAAGCAAACACCAACCGGGGTGCCAAGCAAATATGATGTGGAAGGCGAAGCTAACCAAGAAACTGACCCTCCCTGCAAGTCCAGAATCTCCGCCTCCATCAAAGACGACTCCCTACTTAGAACCGGGTCAAAGATACCGGAAGACGAATAAAAGGAGCCAAAAGTCGAAGCCCCGAATATTGACCCGATCATGCATCGGATCGAGCCCTGATCCGACCACGAAGATCCGAATACGTCGCCACCTAGTCGGGTGCCAGCAGGATGGATCCAAAACGACCTGACCCGAATGAAGGGTTGTCGGGTCTAAATCCGGGCAAAGTCCCACATAGGTAAAGCATCCATCAACCTTAAGGTTTCCTCCGCGTCCACAAGCTTGAACGTCGCTCGCCTCGAAAATGGGGGGGGCGCAGCCATTGCCCTACTTCGTTCATCCGTATTTAATGCAGGCGCTTTCCCTCCTCTGACTGACCTGTCGCAGTTCGACCCTCCCAAAGTCATTGCTATGCTTGGGATCACTCCACCTGATCCCTCACTCAAGAACATTGCCCAAACATGGAGGGCGTGCTTCCCAACCCTCAACAGCAACCTCGACGATGAAGGCGATTCAGGGCCGCACAACATCACCTCGACATGGATGCCTTCCCCTGTCTTCAAACCGAAGCAACAAATCTCCTCCACCACACCAAACTCTGCCAGGGCCTCAAGAAGAGTCCCCAGATTCTGACAAGCCACCCTGATTCTCCACCTCGGTTGCTCTCTTGATAATGAGGCCCCATCGTGAAATCTTAGCCTCCGCCACCGCAATGTCACCCGATGCTCCGCAAGAATACATCCATTCAAGGCACTATCAGCTACCTTGCGAACTCCAGACGTGGACAAGCCCCGTACGCATAGAACATTTCCCGGCAGCCACACGGCATGCACATCGAAGCCCTCTTCTTCAGCACTGTGTAGCCGGCTACGCAACAGGCGAAGCGCCTTCATGTCTCCTTCGCCTATGACAACATCATCGAGCGGACGCATTTACTCGTCCTTATGTGAGAGTTTCGTCAGGAGGGAAGAGAGTTCCTTATCAGATTACATCGTTGATTCCTCCCTCATCTAGTGGTGCACCACTTGTTTCTACTTCTTCCTCTCCCAAGAGCCCTTCTTGTTGCAGTCTCGACGTCGATGTCATGGTGTTCAACAATGAAAACATAGTCGCGCCTCCGCCTTGCAAACCTTCGACAGATGGTCATCCACTCCGCATCGATAGCACTAGGTCTTCGAACGGCTTCCCCCTCCGGCTGCATGTCTATGACCCTGCTGCACACGCCAAGGACAATCGCTTGTCATCTCCTCCATTTCCACGTCAACAGGGATGCTCCCCTCCCATTGAGGGTCAGCAAAAGATTGACGCTTCTTCGTCGGCAGCTCCCCCTCGTACCTCTCGTTTTCGATTGCTCTCTGATGGCCCTGACCCTTGGGCTCCCACCGCCAGCCATCAAAAAATCTCACCCAGCGTCATTTTGGGTATTGAAAACTTAACTATCCACAAGATATGAAGACCTTAGAGAAGGGAAAAGGTAACATGCATGTAATACATCTATATTCGTCATTGTAACCAACTTATTCGTTATATTCAATGCTTGTCAATGGACGACCTAAGGGGGGCTTTTTCCAGCTGCAGGAGGAGTTAGGCATTGTTGTCCTACGGCACCCCTCATTTTCTGTTGATGGTTGATGCACTGGAGGTGATGATGAGGCTTGCTTCTAAGGTGGGTCTGTGTACTGGATACCAATGCATGGGGACATCCATATCGATTTTGCAATATGCAGACGATACCATTCTATTTATTGAGGGTGGAGTGAAACATGTGAGATGGGCTTCACATATTATGGATATTTTTGGTGATATCTCTGGGTTGCGCATCAATAGAGAGAAGTCGTTTTTTTGTTACTTTTGGCTTCTCAAAGACTGAGACCCAGGAAATTGCTATGAATTTATACAGCTCAACTTCGGCTCTCTCAATGATGTACTTAGGGCTTCTGTTGGTTGGAGGAAAGATCTGTGCAAGTCATTGGTTGTTTGTTATTGCCAAGATCGAGACAAAACTTGCAGGTTGGAAGGCAATAAATCTAGAGTAAATTACAAAAAAGTCCCTAAACTTTACACTCAAATTCAATGTAGTCCCTAAACTTTTAAAAGTTACATCGTGGTACCTGATCTTTATCAACAGTTACAATGTGGTACCACCGTTATCTTTTTCGTTAAATTAGCCGTGAAGTCTATTTTGTGGACCATTGTACCCTTCATCCTTCTCTCCCTACCCTTGCAAGATGACCCTAGGAGTCCTCCGCCATTTCGCCCATGGAGCTCTGTAGACCCCCATCCCCGGGCCATCGCCACCCCTTTTGATCTTCCCCCAATGTCGTGGCCCTCCCTCTGCCTCTATTGTGACCTCCAACTGCGTGCCTCGACGCCGCTGCTCGAATGGTTGGCACCACCGTACACAACAACAGCACGATGAGTAGCTCAAATCGATCATGTTTGCATCCCCTTCTGCAAGTACACACTGGAGGGATGAGCGCATCCGTTTGTCCCCATGCTTGATTTGATGTTCGTCAGAGTCTTTGACGGTTTTGGATTACGGAATTTGGGGGCGGTGCCCAAAAGAGGAGAATAGGGGAGGCTTTCCACATTAAGGGTTCCTTTGATTCAGATTTTCCATTGAGGAGATCACCGTACATTACCAATTCAGTTGAGAGAAATGTTATACCCACTGAGACTATCATCACCTCTCCAACTTGTTGTTGCTCGTCCCCTGTTTATCTCTCCATCCTAAATCGGATCATGCGGTCATGATTGTTTTTCTTTGTTTTTGCAATTTAAGACCGCCAATTATCTAACGTCAAATTCTTGTTATGACTGCCGATAGTTTTTTGTCGCTCCAAAAATGTTTACAAGTCCGTGATTCTAATGAATTACCTTACTTGATCATTGGTTATTGTAGAGTTATATGTTATTCTATGTTATTCTCGTTTGTACCTTTTCACATTTTCTTTTTCCTGTTGGACTCTTTATGTATTTTACCCATAGGCTACTCTCCTATATAAGAGAGCCTAGGGCGTACGGAATAAACAAGTTTTCTCATTTTCCCAACATGGTATCAGAGCGACGGTCCTAGACCGGAGTTCTCGAACCAAACCCTAACTCTAGCCTCCACCCTCAAGCCCTCCTCGCGCGCGCCTCGCGCCGCCCCGTCGTCAGCACTCCTATGCGCCGCCTCCTGCTCGATCTCGCACCGCTCCTGTACGCCTGTGCATGCTCCTGGGCGTAGGTCCATGCTCCTGTGCGTCGATGCACGCTTCTGAGTGCATGTGCGCCTGTGCGCGTGAAGCCGTGCGCCTGTGTGCGTGAAGCTGTGCGCCTGTGCGTGTGAAGTTGTGTGCCTGTGCACGTGAAGCTGTGTCGTGCGCTAATGGGTGTTCCCATGTTCGTGACCCTGCACGCGCATCTGTGCGCATATCTGCGCGTTTGATTTCCGTGCGCGTGCAGCCCCTAGGCCAACGCACGTGCGGCTCCAGCACTCGTTCCGCACGCACGTTTCCAGATTAATGGGTTTGGTTGCTTGAGTCTACACATGCAACTAAACCCGTTAATGTCCGTGTAGACGATCATATCTTCAGTCTACTCCCCTAGTCTTCCATTATCATAATGTCAGAAAGCAAGGCAGACATCCCCATCTTCAGGCGCCTTCAGAGGTCCAGCACCTATTGTGAAGATGAATGGTTCAAATTACGAACTGTAGGCCATGTAGTTCATGAGTATGATGAAGTCGACCGGTAAGAAGCCCATTCTTACTGAGGAAAAGCCTGCTGAGAAGAGAGGGGTCAATGCCTCATGGGAGGCAGATGATGCATATGCCAAAGTTGGACTATCCGGAACATTAGCAATTGAGATTGCTAACGATATTCTCCATCAGCCCACTGCCAAAACAATATGGGACATTCTGGCTGCCACCTATTCACAGGCAAAGAATGAGACGAAGATTTTGCAACTTCAGCATGACATCTTTACAATCAAGCAGAATGGACGGCCTCTACACTCATTGTACACGTCTTTACGTGGAATGTTTGAAAAGCTTTATAGCTTCATACCTCTCACAGCCACTCCAGAGCAACAGAAGACCTATCGCAATGCCACTATAGTGGGTGTTTTTCTGGTTGCCCTTGATCCAGAGTACGAGGCAGCACGTTCCCAGATCTTGGCGGATTCCACTATTCCTCCTATGGAGGAAGCTTTTCACAGGTTGAGCCGTATTACTGTTCCTTCGTCTACTGCAAATCAGACAGCCTCAGTCATGGCAACCAATCGAGATCGTGGGGGTCATCAGGGCAGAGGAGGCCATGTACATCATGCACTTTTTGCCACCGTTCTGGACATACCGAAGACACATGCTATTCCAAACATGGGTTTCCTGCTTCTGCACGAGTAGCTGAACAGATTGAGCCTCCATCTGCTTCATATAGGGATCAGCGCTTTGATGATCTTGTAGCCCGTCTGAGGGGCATTATTCCGCCATCTGGTCATGTTGCATCAGTGCCTACTTCTGAGAGTCACTCCGACGTTGTTGCTTCTGCATCCACCAGTACCTCAGGTAGCACTTATGCATTCACTAGCAGTAGTGGATCAGATACTTTAGAGTGAATTATGGACTCTGGTGCCACGCATCATCTGTGTGGTGATCAAGGTCTGCTTACAGGATACCGACAGGTTCTCTAGGCCGTACTGTGGTTATTGCTAATGGGACACATTCCCCGATTACTGGTCAGGGGGAGATTAGACCGACACCATCTATACATCTCAAGAACGCGTTGCATGCGCCTGATTTTTCGATGAATTTGTTATCCATTAGCCAACTTACAAAGGATTTACATTGTCGAGCAATTTTTGATCCATCTTCTCTCATTTGCAGGACATCCTTACGGGCAACGTGATACTATGAGCAAGGCGGCCTCTATCGTCTTAGTCGAACCCCTTATGTTGGAACCTCCTCTCTACCTGCTGGATCCATCTCCCCATTACTGTGGCACTTGCGCTTTGGACATCTACCGCTTCAGAAACTGTGTCATGTGTTACCCCAGGTTTCACCTCACACGTCTATCCAATGTGAGGCTTGTCAGTTGGGAAAGCACCATCGGTCTACCTTTCCAGTCGTCAGTGTCAGAGTAGTACCTCCACATTTGAGTTGTTTCATGTCGATATATGGGGTCCTAGTCGTGTTCCTGATCATCAGGGACACAGGTTTTATATAGTTATTGTGGATGATTTCTCTCGTGTGTCGTGGGTCTTTCTGTTAAAGAATAAATCTGAAGCGGGGAATATTATCATCAATTTCAATTGCCCTTTGTGTTTTCGCAGTCCGGATGCGAGAACTTGGGGGTCGGACACGCGGTCTGCGAAGGTCACTATAAGTAACGCGGATTGCATGGCGGAAGGCGGTGACTCTCACTTTCCCGCCCTTCCGTCCCTGCATGGGCTGCTAGTCGGGACGTGGAGGGATGACTCCATCTCCGTGGTGGAAATTCGGATGGGCATTGTGCGAGAGCTTGCCGGCGATTTTCATGGATATGTCGTTGCTCTTAGATTTCGGAGGTGTTGTGCGCGAGGGCTATCGGAAGCTCAGCGTGAGCGGCTGCTAGCTTGGGAGGGTCGGGTGGCCTCACATGGAGATCTGCTAGATATACGGATGGGGGTCTGGATCGTGTGGATCGTATCTCGCGAAGGGTGGCCGAGGTTAGGGGCGTTCCTTTCCTCTCGTGTTCCGTGCATTGTTTGGGTCCTCCTCTACGCGGCATTGGTTCGATTGTTCGTATCCTTGCGGACGGCTCGCTCCCAGGATCGGACTCGGGGGTTACCCTGATTCTCTTGGACTGCCCAGAGTCCACCTGTGCTATCTCGTTGGCGGAGTTGCTCGTGGGGCGTTTCTCTTTCCCGCTGCAAATTCGTCTCCTGGATCAGGAGGATCAGCCGGCGACGCAGAGCGGGGGCGGCGGTGCCGGCCAGCGCCCGTTTGTTGACAGTGGGGTGGTTCCAATCCAAGAGGAAACCGGATCGTCTTCGGCTCGTGGGGACGCTTCGTCTCCTGGTGACTTGGATCGTCGTGGTATCCCAACCGCCGCTTGCGTCGTCTCTCCCCTGGGGGTGACGCCTTGTATACCGGCACCTTTCCAAAGGATCATTTTTGAGACGTGATGAAACTCGATTTCATCATCTTAACTCTTCATTTTTAACCCCCTTGCTTAAAAGTGTGTCAATAAAAACAAGATAAAATCATGTGTTTATCACAGTCTTGAATAAATAAAAATCACAAAAAAATCACAAAATTAAAATCCGTGGTGTTTTTAGCCCTAAAACGCCTTCAAAAATAATTTGTCTTCAAATGACCTCATTTCCATTTTTGGTCAACATGAAACTTGTAGATCTCATTGAGATCTACAACTTTCATGTTTTGGGTTTTTCCAAATTCGGCCATTTACACCCTCATATTTCAATTTCTTACTCTGAATAATCTGATTGGGCCACGTGGCCCGTTCTGGTTGAGCCACTTGGCCCGGTCCCCTTGCCCTTGTCGCCCTCTCTTTCGGTCGTTGGATCTCTTCGTGATCCAACGGTCTGGCTATCTCCATGATTCCAGTCGTCTGATCGTTCTCCTGAGACCATCCTCACCATCCGCTAGCGCCGGTCTCTCCTTTCGCCACGCATCGCATCCACCGCCGTCCGATCATCGTCTGAAGCTCAAATCTCTACTGCATACTCCCGCAACTGTCCTCGACCGTCCGATTGTCCTCCAGAAACGATCTCCACCGCCTGCTAGCGCTGCGTCTACAGCACGACACGTGTCGCCTTGAACAACATCCAATCAAGCAGCCCTGGATCAAATCGAGACCACCCGTTAGCGTTGCTTCCTTAACTAGCCACGTGGCACGCCTCTCGCCCTTCGATCTCATCCCATCGACCTAATCTGCGACATTCGCTACCGCCCACTTCGTAGCCGTCGGATCATGAGATCCAACGGCCACCAGGTCGTCTTCCACCTCCGGACCCCTTCTCTTTCCCACGTTCTCCATCTCGTGAACCCTCTTCGCCCTTCTCATTTTCTTGCCCACCATCGCCACCTTCTCCACGCATCAACCGCTCCCGGGTCTTCCCCCATCATCCACGACCCTCGCGGACGCTGCCACCACCCATGATCCCCCTCCGATCGCTCCATTTTTCCCACACAAACCATGTCGTGCACACCTGGAACCGCCACTTTCGCCACTTCAAATACCCCCTCCCCTCCGCCGAAGACCGTGGTCCACCTTCAAGAGGGGAAGGGCCCAACCCTCCTCCTCCTCCCTATAACAGGGGGAGGAGTTAGAATCGAGCGATGACGACCCCACTCCCCAAGTGAGACCGGCAGCTTCACAATTGTGTTGCGGTGGCTCAAACCCTGCACGAGCTCGCAGGATCGGCCGACCAGCATGTGCGAAGACCCCGAGGTTCTCACGAACCTCAAGCCCAGGCCTTCGTCCCGCCATAGCTCAGGTAAGTCTCTTCGACCTTCTCTGTATTTGCTTCTATGTTTACTCAATTAATTAAGATGCTTTATCCCTCTTCGACCTCCATTAAACATCCTCCGAGATTCCTCGTACAACCCCCTTTCACGCTAGATCCTCCGATCGCACCCTCTCCCTTCTCCGCCACTGACCACATCCGATCCATCTCCTCCGCCCTCTCCAGCGGAAGAGCTCCGGTTCCCCCTTCCATTCGCCCACCTGGAACCTCACAACATTCACCCGCGCGCACACTAACACACCTGCAAGCAGAGGAACGTTGGAATTAACCTGCAGGTGAATGACTTGCAATGGCCGGAGATCCATTAGGGGTGGACTTGGTCAATGCCGCCGCCTTCACCAGAGCCCCGATGATTGGATTTAGAAGGACAGTTGTCTTCCCCGAGCTTCCAGCTCCCTCGACACACTTCCAGGAAGCTCCGGGGAGGTCCACCGTGTCCGAGATAGAGCGACGGAGCTGGAGCTCCTTCGCCGGAGCTCGGATCCCGCCGCCAGCTGCAGCCGAAGAAGATGGTACAGGCACCGTTGGATGTTCCTCCTCGGAGCTCATCCAACGGTGCAGGAGCGGCCACATCGCCAATGAGCACTATTTCAGGTGTCGTTGGATCTGCGAGATCTGACGGCCTACGATCAGACACGCGTCAACGCTATGTCTACTCCGTGCCTCAGCATCCGAACCATTAGGCTTGGAGCCCCCGAGCCTACGCCAAGCCTCACCGGAGCTTCGAGTCGATCCGAGCCTACATCGAGCCTGAACCAGCGCCTGAGCCTAGCCGAAGCGATTCCGAGCCTCCCCCGAGCCTCAGAAGCCTCTGAGCCTGGATTGCACGTGCTAGTCACGTGTGACCCGGAAAATTTGCAGGGAGGCCCCGCCGACTTCTCCAATTTGCAGACAGGTCCATATCACGTGCAGCACATGTGCGTTGTGGGTATTTTGCATTGACGCCCTCGCGGGTTTTCATAATTGCAAAAATACCCCTGTGCGTGTGGGTCATTTACAAGGAAGGCCCCGAACTTTCTTTTATTTACATTTTAGTCCCTCTCAAGGACCTGTTTGTAATTATATTTCATGTTTTCTTTCAGTTATGCCCTTGTCTTGTTTTATGCATATCTTGAGCTTCGTAACTCTGATTGAGTTAATTTTAGTTTCATTTCGAAGCTCGCTTGATGATCTTTCTAATGGCATGCTAATTTCTTATTTTGGACACAGTAATTTTGATGTAATATTTTAGTAGCCATGTGTCTCTTAGTGCTTTAACTTATGCCTTGTTCAATTTGTCCATCGAGTTTGTCGCCTAAATTAAATCCGAAATTGACTCATTGTTAAATTGGCTCAAGGATTTCTGATCTAGGGCATATTTCCATTGCATTTCATCGCATCTAATTGCATAATTAAAACTAAATAAAAAATGCATGTTTTATATTTGCTTGATGCATTGCTTCGTCTTCTCGCATTATTTGGCCTATTTGTCTTTAACTAAACATTTAATTAATGAATGAAAATCTGAATAATCACGAGAGAGGCTCGTGTCCCTGAGTTCGACCTTCGTTTCTTACCAAGTAAAATAAAAATACGACCATCTGATTCTATTGACAAATCAATTTGATGGTCTTTGATAGACCTAGTTCAGCCTGACTGCAATGATCATTGAATATTAATTCTACACTATTAAAGGAATAAAGGGTTGAACTTGTGGTTTGTCAAATGGCATCGTTGCCGGGGACACGGCTCATTTCTTGTATTATTTTGATTTTTATTTATTTAGTTAAGTGTTTTTCTTTTATGGGTCAATCTGTTCATCTAT
Source organism: Ottelia alismoides (assembly GCA_037367405.1). Lineage (NCBI taxonomy): Eukaryota > Viridiplantae > Streptophyta > Magnoliopsida > Alismatales > Hydrocharitaceae > Ottelia > Ottelia alismoides. The sequence continues at coordinate 47,763 of JAZKJV010010225.1, read as the reverse complement.
TTTGCATTGCAAAATTTTTCTTTTTTATTTGATTTCTAACGTTTGCTTTTGTGGCAGGGCCCTTGGTGTTCAAGGAGACGAGGAGCAGGCGCTTCCTGCTGCGAGGAGCCGCAGAAGCATACTTGGAGCAAATAGAATAGAAAGAAAAAAAAATGTCCCGCATTTTTATTTCAGTTCATATACTTGTAATAATCGTCTTTTACAGCGGTCTTCGATCGAAAACTCGTGATTGTAAACGAACGAATGTGGTTGTGTGGGGATCGTCCCCACTTGAGTGTCGACCTAGGACCAGGCACGCGGCTTTTTGAGCGTATTTTGTTTTTCATTTTTTACGTACTTGCTCATAGGTAGGACACACTAAAATATAGACGCACATAATCTCGCTTCACTTAACCAAATTTAATAGACATTCTTCCCTGCTAATAGAAGCATGATTAGGTGCGGCTTTTGATCGACTTGCATACATGATTTTTGGTTTTTAAAAAAACAGCCCAAGTTTTCACGTATTTTCGCCAAGTCACTGCATGACTTCTCGCTTAGCTTAGATCATGTTTTTATCGAATATATGGTTTTTCTCGATTTCCCCTCCTAGCTTGATCACCTAGGTTAATGGAAAACGGGAATGAACGGTAGACGATGGTTGCTTGATTGATGTTCTCACCTTAAATCAGTGACAACCTTAAGAAAAACTAGGATTGTTAATTGCAAGTCAACCTAAAAATGGAGTAAAATATTGTTTTGGGAGAGCAACACCCTCGTTTACGCAGTTGATTTTATTTAACACTTTTTCCCGCGTAAAGATAAATAGAATGTTTTAATCACCAATAAAACCGACAAGATAATAAACTAACCTCGGTTGGTTTTATGTGTGAGTTGGTGAAATTGAAGGGTTTTGCATGCTTGATTGAGCCATGTTTGCTCCGACACCCTCCCCTGAGCCTCAGTTACTCTATTAATCTCCGAAGATTCATCCACTCATTTGTATATCCATCCTTCTTCTTCGTTCACCTTGGGTCTCTCCCAACATCAAATTTCCATCTTTATACTTAGGCTAATCTCAGCCTAAGTATAGGGGGGACTCGAGTCCCTGTGATTTTCCCCACTCATCTTTCCTTGCCTTTATACTTAGGTTATTTCTAACCTAAGTATAGGGGGAGCCCTCCTTAGTTCCCGTATATTTCTCTATATTTAAATGGACCTATGGACTTGTATCATCTAGTGCTATGAGAACATAACAAAGTTTAAGTATAGGGGGGTATACCGTATATACAGTATACTTACTTTAGCTATAATCTGAAAATTTTGAAAAATCTAAAACTTTTTTGGCTAAAATAAAATTCTTTGAACTAAAAGGACTCAGTGGTTTTCAAGGCTTTCTATACTATATTACACTATTTTTATAAAAATATTTTCGAAAATGATTTGAAAAATGAGTTTTTCTTGTTTTGAAAAGTCTTTTTGAAAATGTTTTGAAAATTTTTATTTGTGTGACATGGTTTTGAAAGTTTCTTTCTCTTTTCAAGGAAAATTGAGTCTAACCTGTGTTCTAACCTCTAACTAAAATTCCATAAAAATGAGAAAATCCAAAAATCCTTTAGGAGTCATTAGTGACTACTAAGCCCAATTAAGTAGCCGCGTTCAGTGAGGGTTCGCCCTTAGCAGAGTGGATGGTTTAGAGGACATTGCGTAAGGCCCCGTCCTCAAGTAACGGGCTCCGGCATGTACTTACATCCATACTGGTTGAATGCAGATGCATCTACTTAATTGAGTTTAGACAGTCATAATATCTCTTGAAGTTAAAAAAAGTGTTTTTGAATGAAGGAGCTGGATTATTCCTCTATATTCACACTTCCACCCAGGATCTGGAATGTTCAAGGAAACTTGGTTTATGAGGACTTGAGATTTTAGGTTAACCAGCCTTACCCATCAGGATCTCAGACTTAATCATCCATATTCCCATAGTTTTCTAGATTTGCATGCTATATTTCATGCTTAGTCTCATACCATAAGAATATGATCAGCACATCACATGCACGACTGCAGTTTCGATGAGATGAGTTGATTCTTCACTTGAGGGACTGGGATGAGGGATTCGAGTCTGGACTTGATCTAATGATGCTCGAGGATGGGATAAAATCTTTGAAGGCTTCATGAAACCTAAGTGTCAGCAATTTTAGCCAGTATAAGAACTTGGTTCTTATATTAATCTCTTGACATTGACCTAAGTGCCAGGGTGTGAAATAAATAAAATTGTTGATCAGTGTGCACCAACTCTTGGTAAAAGCAGTGGAGCTAGCCAAAATACTACAAATAAATGAAATGTCAAAGAAAAGCTCTCATTCCACAAAGTTACATATCAAAGAGCTTCCACTAAAGGCGAGCGCTCCCAAACATTTCAATGTGTCCACTTGGACCACCGCTATTAGGACCAGGAATCGGGCGTGCACCAAAAAAGGGCTCTGCATCGTAAATGCTACAAGTCTGGGTGTAGAAGGTACGATAGGTACTCAAAAAAGACACACCCCGGTGTATTCCCAGGAAAACAAGTGCAGACGACTCCAACTTCTCTTGACAGATGCACTGATCAACACCAAAAAATTTTGTGTTGCGTAAAAAGGCACTAGAGAGGATCCTTGTTCCAATGAGAGGGAGAGAAGAAATGACACAATCATATGCCCTCTATTACTGGTCGTCCATCTACATTTTCTAAGACTGACAACTAAAGAGACGGTGGACTGAACGCAAGATTTGATTTATTCCCTAGTGTTGAGGATTGGGTCCTTAGGAGAGTTTTTCAGACCAAGACCTTGGGTGAAGTTTTGACTCTACTCTCGTGAACGCAATCAACACTAAATATCATACCCTTAGTCTATATGTATATCAGAGAGAGTCTGGACAATTAGAGGAATTGGATGCCTATTGATTAAGGCTGGGTTGAGCTCTAAAATTTTGGACCTCTAAAATTGAGTGGACTTGAACAGATTGGATCATGTACTCACATACACAAGGGGGTTAATCCAATTTATTCATTCTCTTTGATGCTTGGGGTCGAGCATAGTTTAAGTATGGGGGGTGACGAAAATCGATTTCATCATCTTAACTCTTCATTTTTAACCCTCTTGCTTAAAAGTGTGTCAATAAAAACCAGATAAAATCATGTGTTTATCATAGTCTTGAATAAATAAAAATCACAAAAAAATCACAAAATTAAAATCCGTGGTGTTTTTAGCCCTAAAACGCCTTCAAAAATAATTTGTGTCTTCAAATGACCTCATCTCCATTTTTGGTCAACATGAAACTTGTAGATCTCATTGAGATCTACAACTTTCATGTTTTGGGTTTTTCCAAATTCGGCCATTTACACCCTCATATTTCAATTTCTTACTCTGAATAATCTGATTGGGCCACGTGGCCCGTTCTGGTTGAGCCACGTGGCCCGGTCCCCATGTCCTTATCGCCTTCTCTTTCGGCCGTTGGATCTCTTCATGATCCAACGGTCTGGCTATGTCCATGATTCCAGTCGTCCGATCGTTCTCCTGAGGCCATCCTCACCATCCGCTAGTGCCGGTCTCTCCTTTCGCCACGCGTCGTATTCACCGTCGTCCGATCATCGTCTGAAGCTCAAATCTCTACCACATACTCCCGCAATTGTCCTCGATCGTCCGATCGTCCTCCAGAAACGATCTCCACTGCCCGCTAGCGCTGCGTCTACAGCACGACACGTGTCGCCTTGAACACCATCCGATCAAGCAGCCCTGGATCAAATCGGGACCGCCCGTTAGCATTGCTTCCTTAACTAGCCACGTGGCATGCCTCTCGCCCTTCGATCTCATCCCATCGACCTAATCTGCGCGATTCGCTACCGCCCACTTCATAGCCGTCGGATCATGAAATCCAACGGCTACCAGGTCGTCTTCCACCTCCGGACCCCTTCTCTTTCCCACGTTCTCCATCTCGTGAACCCTCTTCGCCCTTCTCATTTTCTTGCCCACCATCGCCACCTTCTCCACGCATCAACCGCTCCCGGGTCTTCCCTCATCATCCACGACCCTCGCGGATGCTGCCACCACCCATGATCCCCCTCCGATCGCTCCATTTTTCCCACACAAACCACGTCATGCACACCTGGAACCGCCACTTTCGCCACTTCAAATACCCCCTCCCCTCCGTCAAAGACCGTGGTCCACCTTCAAGAAGGGAAGGGCCCAGCCCTCCTCCTCCTCCCTATGACAGGGGGAGGAGTTAAGATCGAGCGATGACGACCCCACTCCCCCGGTGAGACCCGCAGCTTCACAGCTGTGTTGCGGTGGCTCAAGCCCCGCCCGAGCTCGCTGGATCGGCCGACCAGCATGTGCGACGACCCCGAGATTCTCAAGAACCTCAAGCTCAGGCCTTCATCTCGCCATAGCTCAGGTAAGTCTCTTCGACCTTCTCTGTATTTTCTTCTATGTTTACTCAATTAATTAGGTCGCTTTATCCCTCTTCGACCTCCATTAAACATCCTCCGAGATTCCTCGTACAACCCCCTTTCACGCTAGATCCTCCGATCGCACCCTTTCCCTTCTACGCCACTGACCACATCCGATCCATCTCCTCCGCCCTCTCTGGCGGAAGAGCTCCGGTTCCACCTTCAATTCGCCCACCTGGAACCTCACAACATTCACCCGTGCGCACACTAACGCACCTGCAAGCAGAGGAACGCTGGAATTAACCTGCAGGTGAATGACTTGCAATGGCCGGAGATCCATTAGTAGTGGACTTCGTCAACGTCGCCGCCTTCACCAGAGCCCCGATGATTGGATTTAGAAGGACAGTTGTCTTCCCCGAGCTTCCAGCTCCCTCGACACACTTCCAGGAAGCTCCGGGGAGGTCCATCGTGTCCGAGATAGAGCGGCGGAAAAGGAGCTCCTTCGCCGGAGCTCGGATCCCGCCGCCAGCTGCAACCGAAGAAGATGGTACAGGCACCGTTGGATGTTCCTCCTCGGAGCTCATGCAACGGTGCAGGAGCGGCCACATCGCCAACGAGCGCTATTTCAGGTGCCGTTGGATCTGCGAGATCTGACGGCTTACGATCAGCCACGCGTCAACGCTATGTCTACTCCGTGCCTCAGCATCCGAACCATTAGGCTTGGAGGCCCCGAGCCTACGCCGAGCCTCACCGGAGCTTCGAGTCGATCTGAGCCTAAATCGAGCCTGAACCAGCGCCCGAGCCTAGCCGAAGCAATTCCGAGCCTCCCCCGAGCCTCAAAAGCCTCCGAGCCTGGATTGCACGTGCTAGTCACGTGTGACCCGGAAAATTTGCAGGGAGGCCCCGCCGACTTCTCCAATTTGCAGACAGGTCCATATCACGTGCAGCACACGTGCGTTGTGGGTATTTTGCATTGACACCCTCGTGGGTTTTCATAATTGCAAAATACCATTGTGCGTGTGGGTCATTTAGAGGGAAGGTCCCGAACTTTCTTTTATTTACATTTTAGTCCCTCCCAGGAACCTGTTTGTAATTATATTTCATGTTTTCTTTAAGTTATGCCCTTGTCTTCTTTTATGCATATCTTGAGCTTCATAACTCCGATTGAGTTGATTTCAGTTTCATTTCGAAGCTCGCTTGATGATCTTTCTAATGGCATGCTAATTTCTTATTTTGGACACAGTAATTATGATGTACTATTTTAGTAGCCATGTGTCTCTTAGTGCTTTAATTTATGCCTTGTTCAATTTGTCCATCGAGTTTGTCGCCTAAATTAAATCCAAAATTGACTCATTGTTAAATTGGCTCAAGGATTTCTGATCTAGGGCATATTTCCATTGCATTTCATCGCATCTAATTGCATGATTAAAAACTACGTGTTTTATATTTGCTTGATGCATTGCTTCGTCTTCTTGCATTATTTGGCCTATTTGTTTTAACTCAACATTTAATTAATGAATGAAAATCTGAATAATCACGAGAAAGGCTCGTGTCCCTGAGTTCGACCTTGGTTTCTTACCATGCAAAATAAAAATACGACCTCTGATTCTATTGACAAATCAATTTGATGGTCTTTGATAGACCTAGTTCAGCCCGACTGCAATGATCATTGAATATTAATTTTACACTATTAAAGGGCCGAATTTGCGGTTTGTCAGGACGTACGCCCCTATCGTTATTCGACCCGGGGATTTTGCCAGCTCGACCCTTTTTGTTGGGTCGTCTCCTGACCCGCTTTCTACGCAAGCTAAACCCCTTGCGGGTTCGGATCTTCGGATTCCACTCTCGCGGGTTTGTTCCGACCTTGCGTTTTGCGAGGCTTTGGATCCACGTGTAGGTCCCTTGGGGCCCCCGGCTAGGGACGTCGACGTTCGCCCCGACGCCTGGGATGGCGCCCCCTCTTCTGCTTTTTCTTTTGGCCTAACCGGCCAGCTACGAGCTCGCTTGTTGATTGTGAGCCCCTCCCCCTTGCCGCCCCGGTGCGGGATGCGGATGTGGCGATGGGGGTCCCCTCTGTTCGGGCACCAATCTTGGCCGAGATTTCTGATTTGGGATCGTCCTCGACGATGGCGCCATCGGGGTCTGATTCTGGGAGGATCGGTAAAAGGTACAGCCGTACAGGAGGCGCCCGCGCTCGCGCAGGACCGTTGGCGCGCTTCCGCCGGTGTCGGCTACTATGACTCGTGTGGCTTCTATGGTTGGAGTCGTCTTTCTCGGGGGATCTTGCAACGGTGCTTAATGAAGATCCTCACATGGAATGTCAGGGGTCTGGGTGACCCAGAAAAAAAGGAGGATTCTTGATTCTTGCTTCCTTGAGTGGGGACGCGACATCATTTTACTTCAAGAAACTAAGTTGCAATCATGTCCTCACGACGTATGGCGTTCCTTCGATGCTGGCCCCTTTTCTGATTATCGCATTATTGATGTGGTTGGTTCTTCGGGCGGTGTGCTGGTTGCCTGGAGGGACCGTGGTTTTGGTCTTCGCTCGGAGCTAAGGGGGGCCCATGTATTGACGGTCCTCTTGGAATGCCTCTCCTCGGTAACAACTATTGTTGTCTCGTGCGTGTATGGGCCCTGCCTTGCCGCCGACCGGCGGGAGCTGTGGGATGAGCTCCGCCCGGCTAAAACTTCTTTCCCGGGGGCGCGTGGCTCATTGGTGGCGATTTTAATGTGACGTTGCTCTCCTCCGACCGGTCGGGCTTGCGTGGTGGCCAAGACCTAGGGTCGGCTGACTTTGCGAACATGTTGGACTCTCTCGAGCTGGAGGTGGTTGACGCCTCGGATGCTAAATTCACGTGGCGGAGCTCGAGCTCTCGCTCTCGCATTGACAGTTTCTTGGTCTCCTGGGAGCTTCTGGACATATATCCCTCTTGCTTTGCGTCGACCAAGATCCGAACTCGCTTGGATCACTCTCCCCTAATCTGGGACTCGGGGGAGCTCCTGGAGCACGGGGGTTTTTTCATATACGAAAAGGTGTGGCTTTTGGAGGAGTCGTTCCACGCGTTGGTCTGTTCACATTGGACCTCCACGGTCGCCTCAGGCTCGGTTGTCTCAAGGTTTTTCCAGAAGCTTGTCTCCTTGCGCGGGAGGCTATGCTCTTTTAAGAGAGAGTCACGCGCTGCCCGTCGGGCGGCCAGGGCCTCCGCGGAGGAGACTATCGCGGGCCTTGACCAGCTCGAGGATTTCGGCCCTCTTTCCTCCGAGGATCTTGCGAGGAGGGTTGATGCTCTCCGTGAGGTGGCGCTTGAGGACAAGAAAAAGGTGACGGAGTGGCGCCAGAGATCTAGGCACAGGTGGCTCGTGGAAGGGGACGCCAACACTGTCTTCTTTCATCGTGTTGCCAGCGGAGACGTCGGGCTAATATCTACGTTCGGTCATTGTCGATGGCGTGCGGGTTGCGGGTGATGCAGAGATGGGGCATGTGATTGCCAAGCATTTTCGTGATTTCTCTTCGCGGGCCCTGAATCGCAGGTGGAGGTGGTTGGGCCCAAGGGGCGGAGAGCCTCTTGCCGGAGCACGCCTCGAGGCTGATTTTTCCTATGACCTTGGAGGAGGGGAAAGCAGTCGTTTGGTCCCTTAACGTGGATGGGACTCCCGGGCCAGACGGATTCCCGGTATCCTTCTATCAGGATTTTTGGGACTTGCTCGCGGCGGACGTCTTTGAGGTGGTTCAAGAGTTTTGTCTGCGCAACGCGGGGTTTGAGAGAATCAATCGGGCGTTGCTCGTTCTCCTCCCTAAGCACGGGGCGGCGGAGCACATTGAAGATTTTCGGCCCATTGCCCTCTCTAACGGGATGTACCTTATTGTGGTCAAGGTCTTTATCGTCCACCTCAATAGGGTGCTCTCGCACCTTATCTCTCCCTTCCAATCGGCTTTCGTACCGGGCAGACAACTTGGGGACTGCCTGGTATTTGCTTCTGAAATGGTGGCGGACTGGAAGCGGCTTGGTACGAAGGCTATGCTCTGGAAGGTCGATTTTGCGAAGGCTTATGATACTCTAGATTGGCATTTCCTGTGGGAAGCGATGCATCGGCGGGGTTTTCCGGGCGTTTGGATCTCGTGGACGAAGCGTTGTATTACCACGGCATCTATGGCGGTGCTTGTTAATGGTCGTCCGGAGGGTGGTTTTTTTCAGCCTCAACGGGGGATCAGGCAGGGATGCCCACTGGCCCCTCTTCTATTTATCATTGCGGCGGATACTTTGGCGTGCATGATGATGCAGGTGCAACACGGTGGCCTTTTCTCGGGCTACTTCAAGGGCGATATCCTTGTTCCTCTTATCCAGTATGTTGACGACACCCTCTTCTTCATTGAGGGTGGCAGGGAGGACATCGATGTTGTCGCCACGGTGATAGAGCTCTTTGGTGAGCTATCGGGCCTCGTCCGAAATTGGGAAAAGTCCTTGTTGGTCCCCTTTGCCTTCTCCAACGAGGAGGCACGTGCCTGCTCTATCGATCTGGGGGTGGGCTGCGGAAATTGTCGTTTCGTTACCTTGACATGCCGCTAGCGGTGGGGTGGTCGAAGTTGGCGGATTGGCTTCCGATGGTTGAGAAATTGGAGGGCAGGTTGGCGGGATGGCGATCTTCCATCCTATCCAGAGGGGGGAGGTTGGTTCTCCTAAAGGCGGTTATGGCGGCAATTCCGATCTTCTTCATGTCCTCCCGGATGCTCTCGAAGGGGATTCGCTCACGTATCGAGAAGGTGATGAGGAGATTCCTCTGGCGCGGGTGCGAGCAGAATGGTAGGGGGATGCACCTGGTGGATTGGGATATTATTACCTTGCCAAAGGCGGATGGGGGGTTGGGTGTTCGGCGGTTGGACGCTATGAACGAAGCTCTAACTCTGAAATGGGTCTCGAAATTATGGGGAAGGGATGACGATCTCTGCTGCATCTTGCTCCATCGTATTTACGGTTCTGATACTCTTGGGACTCATGTGCTCCCTACGGGGGTGCGCCCGTCCCCGTTCTGGAGGGGGATCCTCTCGGTGCTTCCTCGTTTCCATGAACTCTTCAGGCCTATCCTCGACAACGGCCTCTCTTTTGTATTTTGGATTGACAATTGGACAGACAATGGGGCTCTCGCCCTCTGCTTCCCACGGCCCTTGGCAGCGGACCGGGACGTAAAGGTTGCTGATGTATGGTGTGACGGGAACTGGATGCCTCGTTTCTGCACAAATTTCTCGGACCGAGGATCGAGGATTTCCTTCGTCTGTGTGATTCTTTAGCTGATTGCGAGGGCCCCAACGGGGGACACCATTGGGTATGGCGGGGCTCCCCTTTCTCGGTCAGGAAGGCCTACGCGGTGATTCGCAGGCCACCACCACCCGCTCCCTCCGAGACTGTTGTTAAGGACTGTTCGTTGATCTGGGAACTTCGCCTCCCTGAACGGATTGGCTTCTTCCTGTGGCTCTTCAGGCGCACGAGCTTAATGACTCGTGACCGGTGCGCGCGTTTCCTTGGCTCCTCTTCCTAAGCATGCTACCTGTGTGGGGTGGGCACTGAATCGGTGGAACACTTGTTCTTCACCTGCTCGTACACGGTCGGTTCGTGGGCAGATTTGGACTTCGGTTGGGTCAGCACATCTTCCTTTGACGCCTTCTGGGATTCGTTTCGTTCGGCACGTCTGCGACCGCGGTTTGTGTTTTTGGGACCGCTTTCTTTGTTATGGAGTATTTGACTAGCTAGAAATGCCCTGGTGTTCTCGGACCAGAGATTCCATATTGAGAATGTTGTGCTTCAGTCCAAGGCTTTTGTGGAAGCCTGGACCTCTCTGTGACTCTTCTCGCTTATATATTTTCTTCTTCTTCCTTTTACTCTTTTTTAATTAATGCATTAGGGAGGGTACCATAGCGTGTTACCCCATCTTTTGGCTTTCAAAAAAAATCATCAATGAAGTTCGCAATGTTTTTTCTGCATCTGTTAAAATTGTGAGAAGTGATAATGCCCTAGAATTTTGTACTCATACTCTCTCCAATTATTTTTCATCTCAAGGGATTATCCACCAAACATCCCGTACCTATACTTCCCAACAAAATGGGGTTGCAGAAAGGAAACATCGTCATTTACTTGATGTCACCAGATCGCTTCTCATACAGAGTCATGCCCCTCATTCTTTCCGGGGCGATGATGTTCTTACGGCATGTTATCTCATTTATCGTATGTCATCGTCTGTCTTAGGTGAGAAGATTCCTTTCTCTCTTATTTTTCCTGACAAAGAGTTGTTCTCCCTCACTCGTTTGGCTCGGTTGCCTTTGTCCACCAGTTGTCTCCAGGGATTGACAAGCTCTCTCCTAGGGTTGTCAAGTGTGTTTTCGTTGGGTACTCCAGAACACAGAAGGGGTACAAGTGTTATGATCCATTGCGCAGGAGGTATCTCGTTAGTGCTGATGTTACCTTTTTCGAATTTGTTATGTACTTCTCATCTACAGGTGATCAGTTGGTATCCTCTGACACTACTGAAGCTATACACATGCCACCACCACCATCACCTATACCACCTCCACCACTACCATCTCCTACACTTCCTATCACTATTCCTGTTTCCCCATTGCCATTCCACTATACCTAGTCGGCATGCTTCTGCTCATGGTCACCGCTCATCATCTAGCTCGCCTGAGGTATGTTTTGAGAATATTATTAACATTGATGGATCTGATGATTTCCCTGAGCAGCATGTGTTACAGAGGCCAGATGAGGAGGCAGGTGATTTGGATCTACCTATTGCTCTTCGTAAGCAGAAGCGCAGCTGCGCATCATATCCTATAGCATCCACTGTGTCTTTTGATCGCTTAACTGGAGAGTTCAGGAACTTTGTCATTGCACTATCAGCGGTGGATATTCCACGGAATTACCAAGATGCGTTGAAGGATAGTCGATGGCGTTTAGCCATGGAAGAAGAAATGGCTGCTCTTAAGTCAAGAGGCACCTAGAGCCTTGTTACTGCACCTACTGATGTGTCTACAGTGAGCTGCAAGTGGGTCTTTACAGTTAAGCAGAATGCAGATGGCAGCATTGACAGATATAAGGCACGTGTAGTTGCGCGTGGCTTTACACAGACATATGGGGTGGATTATCTTGATACATTCACGTCGGTTGCTCACCATTCCAACCTACGGATCCTCCTCCCTGTTGCGGTTACTCGTGATTGGCCACTATACCAATTAGATGTGAAGAATGCATTCTTATACGGTGACTTACAGGAGGAAGTCTACATGCAACAGCCACCTGGTTTTGCTGTTGAGGAGGAGTATCCTAAGGTGTGTAGACTTCATAAGGCTGTCTAAGGCCTTAAGCAGAGCCCCAGAGCTTGGTTCCAGAAGCTCTCAGACCTGTTTGAGAAACAGGGGTACAGACGTTCCAAATTCCAATGCAGATCATTCCTTGTTCGTACAGAAGACATCCAGAGGTATTATTGCAATTATGGTGTATGTAGACGATATCTTGATTACATGTGATGATGAACAGGGAATTCAGGGGGCATAAGAAATGCTGGGTCGTGAATTTGTCACCAAGGACCTTGGAGTTCTTAGATATTTTCTGGGACTGGAATTCGCCAGAAATCCTCATGGGTTGATAATGGCCCAGAGGAAATATGTCACTGACCTGTTGAGTGAAACAGGAATGCTTGGTTGCCGACCTACACTACACCCATGGATCCCAATATGAAATTATATGATGACGACACTAATGAGGTAGATAGGAGAAGATACAGAGAATTGGTGGGCAAGCTTCTCTATGTTACTATTACCAGACCCGATATCTCCTTTACTGTGAGTCGAGTGAGCCAGTTCATGGAGCAACCCCGTCAGGTACACATGGATGCTATACATATGATACTCAGGTACCTTAAGTCATCTCCAGGTGCAGGTCTGTTGTTTAAGAAAGACAAGGAGGTTACTATCTCAGCATGTGTAGATGCAGATTACGCAGGATGTCCTAAGGATAGGAAGTCCACCACTGGGTTTGCTGTGTATGTCGGAGACTCTCTAGTCTCATGGAGAAGCAAGAAGCAAACGGTTGTAGCAAGATCTAGTGCTGAGTCTGAATATAGGGCTATGGCCCAGGTCAGTACAGAAATGATGTGGGTGAAGGTTGTGCTTACAGATCTATATATAAAAATCTCGCTTCATATGGCTTCTGAATGTGACAATCAGGCGGCGCTATTCATTGCAAATAATCCAACGTTTCATGAACAAATGAAGCACATTGAGGTTGATTGTCACTTCATATGAGATATGATTCAGAAGGGGTTTATTTCTACATCCCATGTTAGCTCAGGGGACCAAACTGTAGACATCTTTACCAAGGCATTACTTCGAGGGCCGTTCCAGAAGTGTTCGTCCAAGCTAAGCATGATTTATATCTATGCTCCACCTTGAGGGGGAGTGTAGAGATATATAATATTCTATGTTATTCTCGTCTGTACTGTTTCACATTTTCTTTTTCCTGTTGGACTCTTTATGTATTTTACCCATAGGCTACTCTCCTATATAAGAGAGCCTAGGGCGTATGGAATAAACAAGTTTTCTCATTTTCCCAACAGTTGCATCATAAAACCACCAAGCAGATAGCAAGTTAACAACATTATTACCCCCAAAAATTCTGAAGCAAGCTGTCTAAACTTGGAGAATATTGTTTTTTTGTTGAATCTCATGTCATTTTAGAAAATTAGTGATATCGTGTGCAAACATCAAAGCGAGCACAAGGACAAATGGATGCACTCACCGCCTCCGGTGTGTAATTGTGGAAGGGGATGCAAACAGCACGCTGGCGTTGCTGCTGCTTGTACTGGCAGCAACAATACGAGCATTGACGTGGAGGCACGTAGCAGAAGGTCGTAATGGAGGCGGACAAAGGGCCACGATGTGCGAAGGAGATAGGAAAGGGGCGTGGAGCTGCAGACCTCTATGGGCGGAATTGCAGTGGCTTGTGCTCAGCTAGCTTGTGGGGGTGGGGGAGAAATATGAAGGGTGTAATGGTCCAAAAAATAGATTTAACGGCTAATTTAACGAAAAAGATAACGGTGGTACCACATTCTAACCGTTGATAAAGATTAGGTACCACGATGTAACTTTTAAAAGTTTAGGGACCACATTGAATTTGAGTGTAAAGTTTAGAGACTTTTTTGTAATTTACTCCTGAATCTATTCAGAGGGGGAAAGCTTGTACTTCTCAAACATGTCCTCTATCCATCCCTTTTTCTACTGCTCTACTCAGATTATTCTCAAGGGGGTATGAACACGACTGGAATCGATGATGAGACTCTTCTTCTGGTCTAACTCTAGGCAAGATAAAAATGGTGTGCATTTGGTGGCATGGGATACTCTTACCAAACTTAAGAAGAATGGGGGACTCAAGGTCCTTTGATTAGAAATCATGAACAAAGCTTTTCTTGCTAAGTAGATAGTTTGCTTGTGGGGCATAAATGGGGACCTGGTATGTCGTGTGATGAGAAATATTTACAAGATCGATATCTCCCCAATGGCTTTGCCTACACAATTTCCCTCCTCACTTTGACAGGGTATATCCAAGCTGATGCCCGAGATGACACGACTGATGACCCGATGGTGGGAGCAGGTGAGACCTTCCGTTTCTGATTGGATAACAGGAATGGAGCAGGCACTTTGGCTGAGCAATTCCCCCAGACCTATGTTTTGTCAAGAGATAAATATTGCAGCGTAGCCGGTACGTGGTCACATGGCACTTGGGCACCCGCCTTTGTTGCGGATTTTTCAGGCCAAAGACTCGAAGACTTTTACAGTTGCAAAATGAATTTAGCAGATGTGGATGGTCCAACAACCAGAGTTCAAATCCCCCCTTGTGGGGGTTGTGTTATGTAGTCGACAACCAATGTAAAAAATAGTCGAATCTTTCAACATGGATTTGAGCAAGAATCCATGTAGCCGACGCTGCTTACAGTGGGAGAAGGCTTCATCATTTTTAACTGACCCTACTTAATGTGCAAAAAGGCTTTATTGTTATTGTTGTTATTGGAGGATGGTCCAACGATTGGTAGGGACCATTGGATACGGTTAGAGGGGCATCTCTCTATCGAGAAAGCTTATAGAACTTTTTACAGCATTTGAGGATGATATGCAAAATGAGATTAGATTGGACTACAAGTTGATTTGGAAGGCAAGGATTCTACACAGGGTCAAGATCTTTTTGTGGATTATGCGGCATAGCCTCATTCTGACGAAGGAATATAGGGACAAGCTGCTTAGGATGGGTGATGTGACATGCCCAAGGTGCAGTAATGATGCAAAAAATATGGATCATCTTTTCTTTGGATGCACACACTCGACAATATTTTGGGAGCATGCAGGTTTTCAGTGGGTTTAGATAAACAATGCTAACTCCTTTTGGGCGTCGATCAGGAATTACTGCGGTAACTCTCAAGAGGACTCTTTGGCTCCATTTGCACAAATATAGGCGTTTTAGTTAGCTAGAAATGAATTCATTTTTTACGGGCAGCCTTTCTATTACGAAAATGTACTTGAGTATAGCAAAATGTTGCTTAGACTGGACTGCAAGTTGATTTGGAGAGCAAGGATTCTACACAGGGTCAAGATCTTTTTATGGATTATGCGGCATAGCCGCATTCTCATGAAAGAATATAAGGACAAGCTGCTTAGGAAGATGTGGCATGCCTAAGGTGTGGTAACGATGCAAAAAACTATGGATCATCTTTTCTTTGGATGCACACACTAGACAAGATTTTGGGAGCATGTTGGTTTTCAATAGCTTGGAATAAACAATGCTAACTCCTTTTGGGCGTCGATCAGGAATTAATGCAGTAACTCTCAAGAAGACTCTTTGGCTCCATTTGCACACATGTGGGCGTTTTAGTTAGCTAGATATGAATTCATTTTTTTACGGGCAACCTTTCTATTACGAAAATGTACTTGAGCATAGCAAAATGTTGCATCGCTTTTGGTCCGCCAATGTGTAACTACTTTTTTTTATTAATATATAAATTTTGTGGTACGTCTCAACTTGAGACTTCACCCTCTTTCTCTTTCAAAACAACCAACTTGTTCGTTGGACGAGAAGGTAGTTAGATTGTTAATTCTAGTGTGTTTGTTCATGTTTGCAATTTGTTGCATCAGTTTCAAGAAACCAGAATACTTGATCAAGGTAAGATAGTCATCCAGAAGGGATCTAATGCAATTGTTGCAGCAATCGCCATTGGAACATACATATTATCATTACCTAAGAGTCATATATATAAGAGAATGTCTTTATGTTACAGATGTTAGAAAGGAACTTATTATCTGCATTTAAGATAGCTAGACATGGATATTCTTTTCTAATATGTGACAAACTTACCATAAGTTATATTTTTAAGGCAAAAGAGGGGGTAACATGCTAAGGTGCCCGCCCCAATATATTAAACCAAAAAATTATAGCCGCAAGACCTTACAGAAGCAGGACTCAAGAAGGTTCCTGGAATGGATACATACATTCTCACGATAGAACCGCTGAGAGAAAAAAAGGACGTCATTTCTAACAAGCCAAATAGCCCATAAGATAGCCACGAGTCTAAGCAGTTCCTCCCTTTGTCGCCGCCTCGCATCAAACAATGAAGATCAGAACGCTTCGATGCCATGAGTGTTAATCCAAGAGGGACCAACCTCGCCCCAGATGGGCGAAGAAACCGGGCAACGGAAGAAAAGGTGCTCCAGCGTCTCGATGACATTCTCACACAAAAGCCATCTGTCGGACATCACAGCAAACAGTTTGGCGTAGCGGTCTCTAGTCATAACATGATTTCTTCTGAGCCATAGAAAAAAATCATCCCTCTCTGGGAGCCCAAGTTCCCATATTAGGTTGCAATCCCGAATCAGATCGTTCGTTCGAGCGGGAGGCGGTCTACAAATAGCACCATACGCCTTCCTAACCGAGAAGGAGTTGCCCCTCCACACCCAGTGGTCACGGCCATCACGGCCCTCGTCGGAGAACTGGGTCTCTCCCATCTGGCACAGAGAATGGTATACTACTCTGGATTACCAATGATACCGCATGAAAACCCCTGCCAACATGGCTTAGGGAATGGTCCTCTACTCTGGAGTCCCTATAGCTCACATGAAAACTCTGGTCGAAACAACAGAAGAATGATGAGGTACCACGGACAAATGATGGCAAACACGTGCTCATCTGAAAAGATTGCATACTTGTAGAGATAGTTATTATTATATTATGTACCTTCTTTGTTATTTCTCTGTTTTCTCTGGACTACTTTGTACTTTACCCTTAAGATCTCTCCCTATATAAGAGAGCCTAGGGTTTCTCTGAATAATCTACCTCATTTCTTTCTCTCAACAAGGTATCAGAGCCCAAGCCCTAAGGCTTTCTCCCTCTCCCCACCCGCCGCCCTCTCTCCTCTTCCTCATCCCGCCGCCGCCACCGGCTCTCCCCCCTCCCCGGCAGCTCCCACACCCACCGCACCCTGCCAACCCCCCAGGCGGAACCCAGCCCCGCCGCCAAACCCCCCCGGCTGCCCCCTCTTCTCGCCGTTGACCCCCCAGGCGGCCCCCTGTCCTTGCAACCAGCCCTCCGGCGGCCCTCCTAGTCCAGCCGCCAGCCCCCAGGCGGTTCTATATTTCCGCTACCATTACCGCCCGGCGACCGTAGCCGAGCCTCGGCAATTCTTGGTGTGTCTGTACTCGGTTCTTCCTCCGGATAGATGGATTTGAGTGCGTAACGTCTACATACGCACTCAAATCATATGCAGTTTGTGTAGACATCTATCACTTTGTCTACAAACCCTAGTTCTTCTCCAGCGGCAATATGTCAGAGTCAAAGGTTGATATGCCCTCCATAGGCGTATTCAAAGGTCCTACGCCAATAATCAAGATGGACGGGTCGAATTACGAGCTCTGGGCGATGCAATTCATGAGCCTCATGAAGTCGAATGGTAAGAAGCATATTCTTACCGAGGATGAGCCTGCAGAGAAGACAGAGATATATGCCTTGTGGGAGGCTGATGACGCCTATGCAAAGGTCTGGTTGTCAGGTACATTGACGATGGAGATTGCCAACGATGTCCTCCATCAGCCCACTGCCAAGGCGATGTGGGATATCCTAGCTGCTACATATTCGCAGGTGCGAAATGAAACCAAGATGTTACAGCTTCAGCATGACATTTTCACGATGAAGCAGAACGGCCGACCTCTTTACTCCTTATACACATCCCTGAGGGGGATGTTTGAGAAGTTATACAGTACTATCCCACTCATAGCGACTCCTGAACAGCAGAAGATATTTCGGAATGCCACAATGGTGGGCGTCCTACTGCGGCCCTTGATCCTGAATATGACGCCGCCCGTTCTCAGATCTTAGCCGATGCAGTTATTCCTCCAGTGGAGGATGTTTACAGGAGACTCAGTCGCATTACAGTTTCTTCCAGTTCTTCTACTCCACCCCCATCGGCGATGGCAGTTTCGCGTAGGAGAGGTGGCCCGTCTTCAGATCGTGGACGTGGACGTAGACGTGGACCCCAAGGAAGGGGTGGTCGCTTTAGTCAGCCATGTTCCTATTGTCACCGCACAGGACACTCGGAGGAGACATGTTATTCTAAGCATGGGTTCCCCACATCGGCACGTGTTGCAGAGCACTCTCAGTCCCAGTTGACATCTACTGCAGATAATCATTTTGAGGAACTTGTGGCACGTCTCTGAGATATTATGCCACAATCATCTGGTGATTCGTCTGGTGGACCTTCAAATGTTGCTGCTACAGCCTCCGCCAGTTCATCTGATGCTGCTAGTACCTCAGGTAGATCTACTGCATTTACACCGTCTCATGACATCTCTGATTGGTTTATAGATTCGGGTGCCACACATCATCTTTGCCGAGATCGAGATAGACTTGAGTCCTACAGGGACATTCCTCACGACCGCTCAGTGCAGATCGCAGATGGTACTCATTCCGCACTTGTTGGGCAGGGGGAGGTCTTTCTATCCTCCACTATGCATCTACATAATGTCCTACATGCTCCTGAGTTCTCGATGAATCTGTTATCTATTAGTCAGATTACGAAGGATTTGCATTGTCGTGCTATATTTGACCCGTCTTCTCTTATTTTTCAGGACATACTCACGGGCAGGGTGATTGGCTGTGGCTCTGAGCAGAATGGTCTATATCGGCTGGTTCGGAATTCCTATGTTGGCATCTCCTCTCATTCTGCCGGATCAGTTTCTCCGTACATCTGGCATCTACGTTTTGGTCACCTCCCGCTCCAGAAAATGCACCATCTTCTGCCTCAGATCTCTCCCAGTTCGTCCTTTCGCTGTGAAGCATGTCAGTTGGAAAAGCATCATCGGTCGAGCTTTCCTAGTCGTCAGGGTCGGAGCAGTAGCTCCCCATTCGAGTTGTTTCATGTTGACATATGGGGTCCAAGTCGTGTACCCGATCATCAGGGGCACAGATTTTATCTAGTCGTAGTGGATGATTTCTCTCGTGTATCTTGGGTCTTTCTTTTGAAGAATAAATCTGAAGCAGGAGATGTGATCAAGAATTTAATTAATGAAGTGCACAATGTTTTCTCTTCAACTGTCAAATATGTTCGTACAGATAATGCCCTAGAATTTTGCACACGGTCCCTTTCTCAATTTCTTTTATCAAAGGGCATTATTCACCAAACCACTTGTGCGTATACATCTCAGCAGAATGGTGTGGCGGAAAGAAAGCATCGCCATCTCCTTGATATTACTCGAACCCTGTCGATTCAGAGTTGTGCTCCTATTTCTTTCTGGGGGGATGTTGTTCTTACCGCGTGTTATCTGGTCAATCGTATGCCATCCTCTGTTCTTGGTGAGAAAATACCTCTTTCTATCATTTTTCCTGACAAGGAGTTATTCTCACTGACTCCACGTGTCTTTGGTATTGTGGCATTTGTTCATCTTTTGTCTCCTGGACTTGACAAACTCTCTCCTAGAGCGGTCAAGTGTGTCTTTGTTGGTTATTCCCGGACTCAGAAGGGCTATCGGTGTTATCATCCTATAAACAAGAAATACTTTGTTAGTGTTGATGTCACTTTCTTTGAGTCTGTCATGTATTTTTCTCCTGCAGGTGACAGACGGGTACCATCCACTACCAATGATGATGTCTATATTCCTCCACCACCTACTTGGAGTTCACCTGAGTCTCCTACTGTTCCTGCCCCTACATCAACTTCACCACCCCCACCTCCACCTCCACCTCTTCCACGACCTCCCATTTCACCTCTACCAAAATTCTATACGCATCGGTCAGGCCCTGCTCAGGCTACACGTCAGCCACCCATAATGCCTCAGGTATGTTCAGATGGCATTACTACTGACGGGTCAGATATGGTACTTGTGCAGGATTCTTCATTGCAGGAGGAACTAGACCATCCAGTGCAGCAGAAGATGATCTTGATATTCCGATTGCTGTCCGGAAGCAGAAGCGGATGTGTACCTCTTATCCATTTGCTTCACAGGTTTCATTTCACCGTCTCACTGGTGACTTTCAAAGATTTGTTGCAGCCTTGTCTTCCGTGGATATACCACGGACCTACCAGGAGGCTATGAAGATTGATTGCTAAAGATTAGCTATGAAAGATGAGATGCATGCATTGCAGTCTCGTGGCACATGATCGTTGGTTCCTTCTCCTTCTGATGCATCTATTGTGAGCTGTAAGTGGGTCTTCACGGTTAAATATCATGCAGATGGCAATTTGGATCGGTACAAAGCACGTTTGACGCGCGTGGTTTTACACAGACGTATGGCGTGGACTACATGGATACTTTCTCTCCAGTGGCTCGACATTCTACCCTTCGCATTCTCTTATCTGTGGCTGTGGTTCGTGAATGGAGTATATCTTAATTGGATGTCAAGAATGCATTCCTGTATGGGGATCTGCAGGAGGAAGTCTACATGCAGCAGCCACCTGGGTTTACTGCTGAGGGGGAGAAGCATATGGTGTATAGACTTCACAAGGCAATTTATGGCCTCAAACAGAGTCCAAGAGCGTGGTTCCAGAAGCTTTCCAATCTTATTGAGCAACAGGGATTCAAGAGGTCAAATGCAGACCACTCATTGTTAGTTCAGAAGTCATCGGCAGGTACGGTGGTTATCATGGTCTATGTTGATGACATTCTAGTTACAGGAGATGATATTCAAGGCATAGAAAGGGCGAAGGCGTTCCTAGGCCGTCAGTTCATTACGAAGGATCTTGGAACCCTAAGATATTTTCTGGGGTTGGAATTTACCAGGAATGCACAAGGTTTGGTGATGACCCAACGGAAGTACATTACAGACTTCTTGATTGAGACAGGCATGGATGGATGCAAACCATCAAGTATTTCCATGGATCCTAGCATGAAGTTGTATGATGGTGATACTGTTGAAGTGGATAAAAGGAGATATAAAGAAATGGTGGGTAAGCTCCTTTATATAACCATAACTCGACCTGATATTGCCTTTGCAGTAAGCAGGGTGAGTCAATTTATGGAGCAGCTAAGACAAGTTCATATGGATGCTATATACATGATACTGAGGTATCTGAAGTCTTCTCCAGGTCCAGGGTTGCTGTTTAGGAAGGGCACAGATTTGTCTATCTCAGCGTGTGCAGACGCCGATTATGCAGGATGCCCTAAGGATCGAAAATCAACCTCAGGATTTGCAGTCTTTGTTGGAAGCTCTCTGGTTTCTTGGAAAAGCAAGAAACAAACGGTTGTGGCAAGGTCCAGTGCTGAATCCGAATATAAGGCCAAGGCTCAAGCCAGCACGGAGATGATGTGGGTTCGGTCTGTACTAGAAGATCTACATGTAGCCGTGCCTCAACCCATGCAGCTTCAGTGTGACAATCAGGCAGCCTTGTTCATTGCCAACAATCCATCTTTTCATGAAAGAACCAAGCTTATTGAAGTTGACTGCCATTACACTAGAGACTTGATCCAGAGAGGATTGATATCTACTACTCATGTGAGCTCAGAGGATCAGACTGCGGATGTATTCACCAAGCCGTTGCTCAGAGGACCTTTTCAGAGATGTTCATCCAAGCTGAGCATGATAGACATCTATGTTCCACCTTGAGAGGGAGTGTAGAGATAGTTATTATTATATTATGTACCTTCTTTGTTATTTCTCTGTTTTCTCTGGACTACTTTGTACTTTACCCTTAAGGTCTCTCCCTATATAAGAGAGCCAAGGGTTTCTCTGAATAATCTATCTCATTTCTTTCTCTCAACAATACTCATGCGTATCTGAAACTGGAGACTCTCTGGACTACTTTGAGGGCTTCTTCCGTGGTTTCATCCCGCTCCTCACGGAGTAGGGTTCCACGTAAAATCCCGTTGTTCTTATTCTTTATTATTTTTCCATGTTTTGCTTCCGCACATTTATTTTATAACATGGTATCAGAGCGGGTCGATTCTCGGGGAGTTTATGTTTATTTTTGTTAGAATAATTATATTACAATTATATTTGTAACCTTTCGGGTTCCGTAACCCTTGACCTTTCAGGTTCCGTAATCATTGACCCTTCGGGTTCCGTAACCTTTAACCCTTCGGGTTCCGTAATCCCTCAGGGGTACTTATGTATTTTTCCTCTTGTACTCTCTAGGGTTTTCTCTCTATATAAGAGACCCTAACTCTATGGAATGGATATCCCATTCGTCTCTCTTCTCAACATGGTATCAGAGCAACTGTCCTAGATCGAAGCCTAATACCCTAAATCTGCAGCCATCGCCAGCCCTCTCTCCGTAGACAAGGAGAGAGGGCTGGACCTCCCGCATCGCTCATGGATTCCATGGTCTCGTGCAAGGTAGTCCAAGTCTCCACCATCACCAACAGCACCTAAAGCGTCGCCCGAGGCTCCAGCAACTCCAGCCGCATCTCCTGCGTCGTCGGCACCACCTAGAGCCCCTCTCCAACAACCCTTGCTTCACTATGACTTATTTCTCCCAATGACGTCTGCTGCCCTACCACGACTGATAGACCGACACTCCAGACTACTGCTCAGATCATCCGTCTTCACCGAGCATCGACTTCTTCGTCAAAGCGTATACTTCTTCTTTTACGACCCGACTACTACTTCGTGCTGGACTTCTTCTACAGTGATTCTTCTTCAGGCACGACAGAGATATGTTCCGGTGACCTGCAGGCACGACAGAGATACGTTCCGGTGACCTGATGCAGATTACTCCCGCCTAATGCAGATCCTTCAGACTCCAGGGCCTACCACCACTAGTAACACTATAACTGCTGCTCTGGCCACTCCTTTAGGTACAATAGCCAACTCTGCTATCACTTCTACTTCAGCTTGGATTATTGATTCCGGCGCCTCTACTCATCTAACTGGAGAAGGTAGTTTGCTCACCTCTTCCATACCATCTACCTCTGTAAAGTCAGTTCGAGTCGCTAATGGGACTTGTTAGAGTATTTGGAGCATGCGTCACTTATGTAATAGGTGGGTAAATGGATCCCTCCAAGATCCATTTACCCCACCACTGAGTTTAGTCCCATACCGCCTAGTGGTGGGACTTGGAGGCCCTGTGGAAGCTATATAAGGAGCCCCAGGCCTCCTGTAACAGATGAGAAAGTGCAATGCATAGTATGCCCCTTTGAGGGCTTCTCCCGTGGTTTCATCCCGCTCCTCACGGAGTAGGGTTCCACGTAAAATCCCGTTGTTCATATTTTGTTTATCTTTTTCCATATTACGCTTCCGCTTCCGATTTTCTAACATGGTATCAGAGCAGGCCGATTCTCGAGGATTTTTCATGTTCGTTATTTGTTCGAGTCTCGATATGTGGTTCTTGGAGATTCTTAAAGTTCTGAAGTTTTTTATTTCGAAGATTATGTTGGAGTGAACTTTGCATTTCAGAAATCGTCAAGTTCATGTTAGGGTTGTACTGGCGATGTCCTGTTCAGGCGTAGGTTGCCTTTATGCGCAGGCGCACCATGCGTGCCCTAGCCGCAACAACAACCCTCCATGCTGCGCCTCGTGCCGATCCAGTTACAACCAACCCCGCAGATCTCGCCATCTCCAGCAACTGCGGCAAGCCCGGTGGAGCCCTTGGCATCCAAACACTGCCTTCTCTCCGATCTACAGCCCAGGCAGCCGCAGACCCTTCTTTGGGTCGATTGCAGTAGCGTACAGCGCAAACCCCAGAAGCCCTCGACATCAGATCCAAGCCCGCAGTCTGCGGCAATGGCCACATCAGAGTCGCACAACCCTGTCTCCTGTAGCACAAATCTCCATCTGCGGCAACGATGCACGACCTCCAGTCCTCCATCAGAGTAGCGCATCTTCCACGGAGCCCCTGAACAGCGGGCGGTGCTCCTCTTGTTCCAGGCGGCGTCGTGCCGCCATGCCATCCTCGCGCGCAAACGATGCCCGGTCGCCCTCCTCGTGCGCGCAAACGATGCCCACTCCAGAGGCGGCGCGATCCTCTCGCGCGCGCAGCCCTCGCGAGACCTCTCCCCGCTCGCGCTTCCAGGGCGCAGACCCAGGCGCTCCAGACTCCCATCTCGCGATGCGCGAGATCTCCAGGTCCAGAGGCGGCGGCCTCTTCTCCCGTGCCTGCAGGCATCGTTTGAAGGAGGGTTTCCAAGGGAAACCCTAATGTCAGAGAAAAAGGGCCCATCGGCCCTCCTTATAAAAAAAAGGGGGAGGGGGTGCGAAGGGTTACAGCCGCAAAGGCCATGTGGGCCGGGCATGTAATGAATAAAAAAAAGGAGAGAGGGGGAGTGCGTGATTAAAGAAAATAGTGAGAGAGATTGGGTCCCTCTTTGGGCCCATGCTCAAAAAAAAAGGAGAGAGAAAAAAAATAAGAGAAGAGAGATGTTTTTAAAAAAAAAGAGGGTGAGAAAAGAGAGAGAGAGAGAGATTTTGTAAAGCCCAATTGGGCCAAGGTATATTTGGGTCCAAATGGACCACGCTTATAGTGCTAAACAAAAAAAAGAGGAAAGAAAGAAAAAAAGGCGCGTACATTTGAAAAGCCGTACGCATAGTATAAAAAAAATTTAAAAGAGGCGCGTACAAAGAAAAGCCGTACGAATTTTTAAAAAAATGTGGTTAAAAAAAACGAAAAGCCGAGAAAAAAAACATTATCGGCTAAGTGATGTTTTATTCATCTCCATATTTATGTATTATCTTATCTTCTCCCAACGTGGTCAAACAATGTCATTCCGACCAGTATGGGAGAAAGGGGGAGTATATATAGAGTCACAGGTCTTGTTCCAAGATTCAGATATCAGATTTTTCAGACCGGTCAGATGTTCATACTCTACAAATTTCAGACTCGATGATGACGCATGCCAATCATTCTTGTTGGTCGGCCAGAGCTTTCATGTGAGCCATAGGGACTCCAGAGCAGAGGACTATTCCCTATGCCATTAAGGGCAAGGGTTTTCATGTGGTATCATAGGGACTCCACAGTAGAGTACCATTCTCTGAGCCAGATAGACACTCCAGCCCCGTTCGTCCTCCTCACATGCACGCCATGAGAAGCAACGTCCTCGACTGCAGCAGTTGTGCGCGTTGGGTTGATATTGTCTGTAGTGTCATGTATTGTGAGTTGAGTTTCTTTCTGTTTGTCCAAGCTGAGCATTGCATGCTCCAGCTTGAGGGGGAGTGTTAGAGTATTTGGAGCATGTGTCACTTATGTAATAGGTGGGTAAATGGATCCCTCCAAGATCCATTTACCCCACCACTGAGTTTAGTCCCATACCGCCTAGTGGTGGGACTTGGAGGCCCTGTGGAAGCTATATAAGGAGCCCCAGGCCTCCTGTAACAGATGAGAAAGTGCAATGCATAGTATGCCCCTTTGAGGGCTTCTCCTGTGGTTTCATCCCGCTCCTCACGGAGTAGGGTTCCACGTAAAATCCCGTTGTTCATATTTTGTTTATCTTTTTCCATATTACGCTTCCGCTTCCGATTTTCTAACAGGACTCAATCACATATTACTACTGTCGGAACTATGGAATTCTCTTCCAAGCTCCGACTTTCGGGGGTTCACTGTGCTCCTGATTTTCCTCTTAGCTTGTTGTCAGTTCACAAGCTTTGTGTTGAGCTTCATTGTCGTGTGATATTTGATGAGTCTTGTTGTTATTTTCAGGACATTCGGACGAGGCAGATTTTTGGTGGGGGTCATGAGAAGAACGGCCTATATTACCTTGACATACCCTCAGACTCCAATTTTGTTGGTGCTGCATCTATCTTCGAAGATCCACTCCTATGGCATATGCGCCTTGGACATCCCTCTGCCAAGGCCATCTCCATGATGTTTCCTGAACTCAATCTGAAGCCCTTTCAGTGCAAGACGTGTGAGTTCGGGAAACACCATCGAACTTCGTTTCTTGTTCGTACTGAGTCTCGTAGTACTGCTGCTTTTCATCTTGTTCACTGTGATGTTTGGGGACCTTGTCCGATCCGCACATTAAGTGGTCATCGCTACTTTATAGTTTTTGTTGATGATTATAGTCGATCTTCTTGGGTCTATCTAATAAAGGAGCGTTCGGAGATTAATCAAATTGTCAGAAATTTCTTTCAATATGTTAAAACCTACTTTTCTAGCATTGTTAAGATCATTCGTACCGACAATGCTCTTGAGTTAACCCAACATGACTTGACCTCTTTCTTTGCATCCCAGATTCCCAGGGAACTGTTCACCAAACATCATGTCCATATACCTCACAACAGAATGGTATAAATGAGAGGAAACTCCGACACTTGCTAAATGTTGCCAGATCTCTTCTTAGTCAAATGAGTGTTCCTAAACAATACTGGGGAGATGATATCCTTACTGCAGTATATCTCATCAACCGTGTTCCTTCATCAGTTCTCATAGGGGCAACTTCATTTTCCTTACTTTATCCGACCGAGTCTCCTTTTCCTATACCTCTGCGAATTTTTGGTTGTATTGCCTTCGTCCATAACTTTCATGCAGCTGACAAATTATCCTCTCGTGCCATCAAATGCGTCTTTCTTGGGTACTCACTTACCCAGAAAGGCTATCGCTGCTATGATCCTGTTGGACGTCGATACTATGTATCTGTTGATATCACCTTCTTTGAGCAAACAAGTTATTTCACACAGACTGTATGTGACATTCCTCTGGACCTCCCTCCTCCACCAATCGTCTATACTCGCCAGCGTACCTCTATACCTTCTATACCATTGTTTGTACATTTTCGTGTCCCTTTTATGCAGGATGATATGACCACTTCGAGTGCTCCCACCACTGTTGTTCTGTATGTACCTGGGGAGCTTCCTATAGCTCTACGCAAGCAAAAAAGGAAATGTACGTATCACCCCATGTCACATTTTACTTCTACAGATGGTTTATCTAGCTGTGACAAGAGATTTGCATATGCTCTTAATGCTATTACCATTTCAAAAGATCATTTCAGTGCAATGCAAGATCAAGGATGGCGACAGGCCATGGATGAGGAGATGGATGCACTTACCTCCCGGGGTACGTGGGATCTTGTGCCGTGCCCCCCGGGAGTTAGTCCTGTGGCTCGTCGATGGGTCTTCACGACCAAACAGTCGCCTGATGGTTCTATTGACAGGTTGAAAGCCAGACTTGTTGCCAAGGTTTCACACAAACCTTTGGAGTTGATTATTTTGAGGCCCTCTCGCCTGTTGCCAGAATAGGGTCAATACGTACCATTCTCTCTGTTGCTACCAACAAGGCTTGGCCCATTTATCAACTTGATGTAAAGAATGCCTTTCTTTATGGTGATCTTGAGGAGGAGGTCTACATGATGCAACCGCCGGGGTATGTAGTCGAGGGGGAGCATGTATGTCGACTACGCAAGGCCATTTATGGCCTGAAGCAGAGCCCAAGGGCATGGTTTGACAGGCTCACTACGGAGATCAACACACTTGATTTTCAGAGGACAACATCTGACTACTCTGTCTTTGTTAGACGACGGTCTACTGGCACGATCACCCTTGTTGTCTATGTTGAAGATATGGTTATCACAGGAGATGATGTAGATGGTATTCAGGAGACCAAGGCCTTCCTCCAGAAGGTCTTTGTCATGAAAGATCTCGGCCAACTTCGTTATTTTCTTGGCATCGATGTAATGCGCACTACAAAGGGGCTCCATCTTTCACAGAGAAAGTATTGTTTTGATATTTTCTGACTGAGGCAGGACTTCTTGGATGCAAGCCATCTGGCATCCCTGCAGAAGTGAGAAAATATTCAGCATCTATTGATCCATCATTTGAGGATGCAACACGATACAGAAGGTTAGTGGGAAAATTACTCTATCTCATTGTTACTAGGCCAGACATATCATATGTTGTGAGTAGAGCCAGTCAATATATAGAGAAGCCTCTTTATAGTCACTGGCAGGATGTTCTTTTGATCCTTCGATATTTGAAGGAATCTCCCGGACGTGGACTTTTCTATGGGGTGAATGGACACACTAATATCTCAGCCTATACATATTCTGACTATGCTAGCTCTCCTGAGGACCGTCGATCCACTACAAGATACGCCATGTTTGTTGGGGATAACCTTGTCACTTGGCGAAGCAAGAAGCAGACAGTGGTATCCAGATCTAGTGCGGAAGCAGAATACAGGGCAATGGCTCAGGCCACATAAGAGATCACATGGCTTGTTTCTTTCCTAACAGAACTTGGCATGTCAATCGCCACTCTTGTACCCTTATACTGCGACAGCAAGTCTGCCACATACATCGCCACCGATCCAGTTTTCCATGAGCGGACAAAACACATTGAAGTTGATTGACATTTTATTCGTGATGCGGTACGAGAAGGACGAAT
The DNA here is from genome assembly GCA_037367405.1 of Ottelia alismoides. NCBI lineage: Eukaryota > Viridiplantae > Streptophyta > Magnoliopsida > Alismatales > Hydrocharitaceae > Ottelia > Ottelia alismoides. The sequence continues at coordinate 19,527 of JAZKJV010010225.1, read as the reverse complement.
CAGCACTCCACACATCTCCACTGAACTTCAACTTGCAGACATCCTCACAAAGGCTCTTCTAAGGAAGTGTTTAATGTACTTAGTATCCAAGTTGGGCATGATCGACAGATATGCTCCAACTTGAGGGGGAGTGTTAGAATTATTATATTACAATTATATTTGTAACCTTTCGGGTTCCGTAACCCTTGACCTTTCGAGTTCCGTAACCCTGGACCCTTCGGGTTCCATAACCCCTCAGGGGTATTTATGTATTTTTCCTCTTGTACTCTCTAGGGTTTTCTCTCTATATAAGAGACCCTAGCTCTATGGAATAGATATCCCATTCGTCTCTCTTCTCAACTATTTTTATTCGAGATTTGATTATGAGAATCATTGTTCATTACTCTTGAAGATTTATGTTCGAAGATATGATCGGATTGTTCGAGTTTCAGATTTTATTCTAGGTTTCATTATGAAACCCTGATTGTTGCACTCATCTCAAGGGTTCCACGAGGTCCCCGGGCGGCGGAGATCCTTGATTTGATCTCCATCTCTGACGGCAGCATCTCCATCGCAAGAACCCCAAGCTCTTGCCGCATCTTCTCAACAGGTCGTAGTCCTATCAGTGCTTCAATTCGAAGAATACTCCAGGAGGCTCAATCTCCAGGATGTAGCGGTAGAAAGGACAAGATGGCGCCTTCATCATGCTCCAGGCGAAAGGGTTCCCATCGTGGGAATTCTTGTTAGATCTCCTTCGACAAAGCCCCAGGCGCGCAAATCCCAGGCGGAGCCCTGGCATTGGCAGAGCGCTTCTCCTCTGGCCTTCTCTCGCATGCCCCCCTCCAGTCGGGGCGCATCTACCAGGCGGTGCCCAGATGATGCATTCAACGGCGGCAGACTTCTAGGCCACATACTTCGCCCAAGGCGGCAACGAACACCATCCTTCAAGGCGGAGGAGATGGTCGACTCCAGGCGGTTCTCTTCTTCCGCGCATCCGCTTCCGGATGCATGCGAGACCAGGCGACTCCCCGCACCTCCTCCCTCGGTCCTGCCCTCCGACTCCATCGACATCCGGCAGCAACGCCGCATCCCAGCAATCTCCGCACGAACACTCCCCCTTTTCGAGTTCGAGGCACTCCATGTTGAGGCCCATTTTCGAGTTCTCCAGAGAGAGACTCATTTTCAGACATGCACATGTATGCGGCCTTTTCAGATGAGCACATGTATGCCATCAGTTCAAAGGTCACCATCTTTTCTTATTGTTTTCGGCCAGAGTTTTCATGTGAGCCATAGGGACTCCAGAGTAGAGGATCGTTCCCTATGCTATGTTGGCAAGGGTTTTCATGTGGTATCATAGGTACACCAGAGTAGTGTACCATTCTCTGAGCCAGATGGGAGAGACCAGTTCTCCGAAGAGGAGACTTTTCAGACTCCATTCTCCAGCGACCGTGGACTCCGACGAGGATTGCGCACCCACTGCCCTTTTCAGTTCGGCCCTTTTCAGAGATGGAGCAGTTGTCCACATTATTGTGGCGGGCCAGAGTACTCTGACATGAAGACACATTTTCCAGTTGCAGTGACTCTGACAGGCGCAGTTCAGAGCACATGCTCTCCGACGAGGAGCTTCTGCAGACTCACACTCCAGCTCGTTCATCCTCCTCACCTACACGGCATGAGAAGCAATATCCTCGACAGCAGCAGTTGCGCGCATTGGGTTGATATTGTCTGTAGTGTCCTGTAGCGCTGAGTTGAGTTTCTTTATGTTTGTCCAAGCTGAGCATTGCATGCTCCAGCTTGAGGGGGAGTGTTGGAGTATTTGATATATGTGTCACATGTATGAGAGATGGGTGAATGGATCTCTCCAGGATCCATTTACCCCATCCAATAGTTTAGTCCCACATCTACCAGTGGTGGGACTTGGAGGCTCTGTGGAGGCTATATAAAGAGCCCCAAGCCTCCTTTAATAGATGAGAAAGTGCAATGCATAACATGCCCCTTTGAGGGCTTCTCCCGTAGTTTCATCCCGCTCCTCACGGAATAGGGTTCCACGTAAAATCCCGCTGTTCTTATTCTTTATTATTTTTCCATGTTTCGCTTCCGCGTGTTTATTTTATAACAGGGCGGATATTGCATTTCGTTTTCGCATCTGATACAGGAGGTATGGGGCTCCTTATATAGCCTCCATAGAGCCTCCAAGTCCCACCACTGGTAGATGTGGGACTAAACTCTTGGATGGGGAAAATGGATCCTGGAGAGATCTATTTACCCATCTCCCATACATGTGACGCATATATCAAATACTCCAACACTAGAGAAGAGAGATATGCAAATCCCCAGAAGAATAACCCATCGTGATCCCACTGCTCTGAACCTGGTCCACCATGCAAGCAAAAACATCAGAAGCAATGACGACCAGTATAGGTGCGAGAGGGCGCTCCTGTCTTACCCCTCTCTGCGGCTGAAAGAAACCCCCCTCTGGACGACCGCTAACAAGCACCAAAAAGAGGTCGCGGTGACACAACGCTTCATCCAAGAGACACAAACATCTGGAAATCCCCTCTTATAAAGAACCACCCACAGAAAGCATGAGTACACCGTGTCGTAGGCCTTGGCAAAGTCAATTTTCCAAAGCAAAGCCTTATTTCCTCTTCTCCTCCAATCGGCAGTAATCCCAGAAGCCATAACCAAACTATCTGCAATCTGCCTCCCAAGAACAAAGGCCAACTGTAACGGAGAGACAATATACTCAAGAACCATGTTAGGTCTAACTGCAAAATCTTTCACCACAATCAGGTAAATGGCATTCGAAAGAGCAATCGGCTTGTAGTCTTCGATTCTTTCTGCCGCTTCTCACTTGGGGAGGAGAAAAATCATAGCATTGTTCAACATCTCAAAGCCCGCATTGCACCGACAGCACTCATCTACCACCTCCAGTACCTCCTTATCCACAAGACCTCAAAATTCCTTATAATAAGCCGTCTGGGCCCGATGCCCCCTCAGCATTCAGGTTCCAAACTACCGATCTGACCTCTTCCAATGTCACATTCTGTATCAGGTTGCTTGTGTGCCCAGCCGAAACACGAGAAGCCCCAAGGCCACTCTATCTCCATGGTCTGTCAGTTGCCTTCCTCGAGAATTCATGAAAGTGCTCTGCAACCGCACATCTCATCTCTCTATCTCCCTCCACCATGTTCCCATTAACTATCACGGAGCGGATACTATTAGTACGTCGTCTACTACTAGCCACCCTGTGGAAGAATGTCATGTTCGCATCGCCCTCCTTAAGCCAGGCGGGCCTAGATCTCTGCTTCCATTCTGTTACCCGCTTCTTATCCTCAGCCATAATCTCTCTTTGAGTCGCTGCCCTCTGACCAAGCTCCTCAGCATCCAGTGGTCTTTCATCCTCCAGCTTGTCGAGCCTCACAACCTCCATCTCTGCCGCATTTGTCCACGCTTTCGGGCCACTCTAGTCTCCTTCTTAAAAGCACAAAGCCTTATGCACAAGAACGTCAACTTCTCAGAAAAATGAGACGTCGCAGATCCTGACACTTCTGTAGACGTCCAGTGGGAAGAAACAATGTCCCTGAAAGAGTCTTCCTGAAGCCAGGCCCTCTCAAATCTGAAAAAATAAACGGGGAGGGATCACCAGAGTCCTAGACAATAAGTGTATGATCCGATCTAGTTCGAGCTCTGCAAGATGAAAAGGAAAGAGGATATGTCTCCATCAGCTCTGAGGAAGCAAGGAAGCGATCGATGCGAAAGCGAGAGCTAGAGCTCCTCCAAGTGAACTCCGTGTCAGCAGCGTCCAACACCTCCACTTCCATATCGTCGATGACCTCAGCAAAGTCCACAGAATCCAGATCATGTCCCCCACGCATCTGAGGTCGATCAGAAGATAGCAGGGAGACATTAAAATCACCCCCCCCCACAAGACAGGCGCATCCCGGAAACGCATCCCTCGCCGCCTAAGGTCAGCCCACAGCTCCTGCCTAGGGGCCTGCTGACAAGGCCCATAGAAACAGGAGAAGGTGAATAATGTGTTAGATATGGTGTAGTTCAATAGCACCGTAAGGGCATGAGTGCCCTTCAGCTCCGCCAAAATAGGAAGGTGGAATCCTTCCACGCTAGAAGCAGGCCTCCAGCACTCCCCGACACGTCAATTATCCGAAAGCTTGAGAGTGCACCTGCACCAAACGAGTTCCACAAACAACTAAAGCATGAGTCAAGTTTCATTTCCTGGATGAGAACCACGTCGTAACTCCACTTTGAAAACCTCGATCCCAACGCCCTTCTTTTTTTGGGTCACCCATACCTTTAACATTCCACGATAATATTTTCATTTAGAACCAGAGTAAGAGCCCAATGTACTCATTGCCCCTGCCAGCACTGCCACTTATGCCTTGCGCTCTGTAACAACAGGTAGCTCGCCATGCGTCACCTTCGGACGCCACCTCCGCCTGTACCTTTTCGTGGTTCCCCTTCCTGCCTCCGGAGTTGCGAAGTCCACCGTCTCAAAAGGGTTAGCATCTCCCGCCGAATGACCTCCCGAGTCTTCCGCCACCTTCTGTTGGTCAGGTCCAGAATCCTTCGCCCCAAAGTCCATGTGGACGCCCTTGTCAAGATGGCCTTCACCTGCAACTGTTGGTTCGACCTCGATATCTCCATGAGCCTCCTGGCCACCAGTTCGCCACCCGAAACTAGTCTCCAACGCCTCCGATTGAGCCCGGTGTCCTGGTCCTGAAGTGATCTCCAGTTCGGTCATACAGACAAAACTCAAAGCAGGGTCCGCCCGACCTGAGAGAAGCAATCGGTCTAGGCCCAGAATCGGGTATCCAATCGCTCGTACCGCAAGAGAGCCAGTATTTGGACCCCCAAACGGGTATATCTAAATAGATTGCCTGCCCGATCAAAATGGAAGAAGAACGGTCACAGAACAGAGCACGAAGAGGCCTTATTAAGGCTTCAGAGACACGCACTTGAAGCATCGCCGACTCTTATCCATCCCCATCTTTCTGAAAAGGAAAACCCGGCTTGTTCGCAATGGCAAGACTCTTCACTTCCCCAAGCGGTGCCTCGACTGCCGCCCCTGCCATAACTGCCGACAGCTGATGTGGCCTCGATTTGATTGAGTGGCTGGTTGCGGCACCCTCCGACGAACGTGGCGGTAGCAGAGATAGCAAGAACCTGACGCAAAGCTTGAAAGAAGCATGACCAACTTGCACCAACGCAGACGATTCCACCAAAACGCTATCGAGGCACTCCATAAGAAGCAGAGTTACACGCAGGCCAGACCCCGACAAGCGACTATCGACAAGGATCCCCTTCACTGAGTCGAGATCCCTCAATGTCGGCCCCAGAGCCGCCACTATACGAGAGAGAAAGGGAACCCCCACCACACATGCCACCCGCCTGGAGCATTCTTCGCCGCCGCCATCGATAATCCGGGGGAGCCGCCATGAGAGATCGTTCTCCTCCCTTGAATAGAGCAGGTGCTCCACCTGTGACTTTGAGAGCCCCTCGTGCAACACTTTTTTTATGCCAAAGAAGGGGGAGACACTCTTAGGTGTTCACCCCATATATATAATAAAAATTATATAAAGAAAAAGAAATACAAAAAGACGCTCTAGGCGAGCCACGAGCGTAATAGACCCAAGGCACTGGTACAGACGTTTTCCTTGTAAAATCTATGACCAGAAAACAACAGCCCATTCCTAGCCAGCCAGACAGACCAAATCAAAGCTAGTGGTCGTAGCAGCTCCTTCCTCGGTCGATGTTTAACCGCGACTAAACCCCTGCAGAAATCCTCAACGCCCGCTCTACCCATCCAACCCAGGTCAGGATCGTCCCAAACAGGTATCACAGACGGGCAGGAAAAAAAGAGTCCACTGCACAGCAGACATCTGTCCGAGATCGCGCCAAGTAATCTAGCACAATGATCCCGCGTCATCAGTCTCTTCCTCCTGAATAACCAAAAGAAGAAAGCGACCCTCGCCGGAAGACCCAGCCCCCAGAAGAAATTGCAGTCTCTAACTAGCTCTGCCGAAAGAGAGGGAGGGGGCTGCAGATCACTGAGTAAGCCCTCCCCATGGAGAAAGAACCTCCGCGCCAAACCCAGTGGTCCCGTCCCATGGAGGGCCCCGAAGCCTTCCTAAGCGTGTCAAGCAGCTGCAGGAACTCCTCCAGGCGCTGATCGGAGAAGTTCGAACGGAAAGCCGGCATCCAGTTCCCATCCACCCAGCAAGAAGCAACACGAGCATCCTGATCTGCCGCCAAAGCAAAAAGACGAGGGAAGCGCAAGGACAACGCTCCCCCGCCCATCCAGTCGTCTCTCCAGAAGGCGAAGCAAAGCCCATCCCCCAGCACAGGTCTGAACAAAGTCCGGAAGTTGGGAGAGATCGAATGAATAGCCCTCCATAAGGGCGAGGGCCTCCGCCCAGTCGCGCCAGCTACCGCAACTCCCTCAGGAGCAGCGCCATCGACCCCGTAGATCCGCCGGATAAGACTGCAGCAGAGGTCCTCCCCACACCCCCAGATTTTGGACACCCATTTCAGCAACAGAGCCTCATTCAATTCGCCCAGCCGATAGATCCCAAGCCTGCCCTCGCACTTCCGCAGAGCAATATCGTCCCAGTTAACCAGGTGCATCCCAGGGCCCTGCCCGTTCCTGCCCCACAAAACCGCCTCATCAGACCTTCCAATCTCCTCCTAATGCCCGTCGGCATAAGCCTCGTGGAGGAGTAGTACACCGGCATGGCAAAGAGCACCGCCCTCAAGAGCAGCAGGCAACCCCCCTTGGAGAGAACCGCCGCCTTCCAGCCCGCGAGCCGCCTCTCCACATTCTCGACCAGCAGCAGCAAGTCTGCCGTCTTCGATCTCCCAGTGTTCATCGATAAGCCCAGGTAGTGAATGGGAAACCTTGCGCTTTCAATAGCCAAAGCTGTACCATAAAGACCCGCCAACTCCTCACTCATAGAGAACGGGACCATCTTGGACTTGTTGTTATTCTGCCTCAGCCCGGACATCTCACTGAAAAGCTCTAGCGTCGCCGCCATGCCTTAGCCTCGTCGAGGCCCCCTTCTATGAAGAATATGGTATCGTCAGCGTACTGCAGAAGCGGGATCCTCAGGTCATCCTTCGAGTAACCGCACGTGAAGTCTTGCCCGTGCAACACTTCTTATTCCCCAAGCCAACAACGTCCCTGTGAAGTCTTGCCCGAAGATGAGCACGATGCCAGCTCAAATGGAGTTCACAGACAGCGAGTCCCTTGTCCACGAGTCAATCAATAGTCCAACTCTCCCATGCGCTGGGGGCTCCCCAGCCACAATATCCGCAAAGGAGCATGCAGGTCTGACTTCACCACTAAGAACCATCGAAGGAGCGAAGTCACTGGAGGCTCTTCATCAAAGGTCGAATCGACAACATGAACAGAATGCGACGTCCTCCCCGGAGAAGACAGGAGCATCGCCGATGCCCAACGACCCCACATGAGAAACAATGCGGAGGAAGGGCGCAGAACAACACCCGGTGTCCCCGTTCACCGCAACTGTAAAACATTGGCCGCGCTTCGAGTGTGGCACAAAAGTCCAACCCCCACTCTCCTCCTTCGGCCCCCGCTCATGCCTCTCCAACTCTACAACCACCGACCGACTCCACGCTTGTCCCCGCCATTCACTTGCCAGCGCAGTCGCTCCCTCTTTCGCCTTTCCATTCACCCTCACTCCAAAGTAGCTAAAATTTTCACCTCCAATCACTTATCATAAGTTGTTATGATATATTTATATATTGCGAGTAGGTAAGCCAAACATACATAAATACAAACAAGCAAACCACATGCACATAGACTACGAGGTTCACCTTTAACTAGGCTATATCATCGGGTGGCGATCTTTTACTAAATGTGGAGAAGAGGACAATAGAAAGGATGCAGAGAGCTCTAACCTTAGGGTGTTTATATAGCATTCTTACTACAAATGGATATCAAAGACGAATGGATCTAAATACCTAAATAAAAATTCGTTTCAGGAAGTGGGCATTGCCTCCCCAATCCCCCCAAGGGGGGGGAGGGAGTTTTGGCATATCTGCTCCTCCTTTAGACTCGTGGGTAGGGAGACCCCCATGCTGGTGGGTATGGTATGGCAACGATCTTTGCCATCCTTCTTCTGGAGGGTGCCTAGAAATAGTTCTTCAACTACATTCAACAGAATTATTGGATAAGATTCGAGGCATATTAACAATCTCTACCTTGCATTGAATCGTCTGGGAAGCTTAAAAGCAACCAATCCCTATGTAGGGCTACTGCCAACTATCGACGTTGAGCAAATCCAAACAATGTTTGAACTTACTCTCAAGAACTGCCTTTGTGAACATAGCAACTAGATTGTCTATTCTCACAACCTTCTTCACCTCGATCATCTTCTCAGAATGAACGAAGTCATACCTGAGATCAATATGATTGGTCCCCTCATGATGCACATGATCCTTGGCTAGGTATATTGCAATGAGACTGTCACAATAGACAATAACTCGACCCTATTGTAGACCGAGATCTCAAACTAAGCCTTTCAGTCAGATTCCTTCCTTCGCAACTTCTATTATAGCCATATGCTCCATTTCTGTGGCAAACAAGGTAATTGATAGTTGTAAAGTAGCCTTCCAACTCATGACATGACCTCCCAAAGTAAAGACATAGCATGTCATTGATCTCCTCCCATGAACATATTCAGCATAATCTGAGTCTAAATAACCGGTAACCAAACATTTTGAATCACTTCTATATATGATGTCAATGTCAGATGTTCCTTTCATATAGCGAAAAATTCGCTTCGTTGCATGTTGATGCTCCTTTCCTGGATTCCCCGTGAATTTGCTAACAACGCTCATAACATGAGTGATATCTAGACTTGTGCATACCATTGCATACGTAAAACTCACATCTGCATTGGCATAAGGAATTCATGACATGTGTTCCTTCTTTGCATTCAACTGAGGCACAAGAAACATAAATGTTAGAATTATTATATTACTTTTGTAACCTTTCGGGTTCCGTAACCCTTGACCCTTCGGGTTCCGTAACCCTTGACCCTTCGGGTTCCGTAACCTTTAACCTTTCGGGTTCCGTAACCCCTCAGTGGTATTTGTGTATTTTTCCTCTTGTACTCTCTAGGGTTTTCTCTCTATATAAGAGACCCTAGCCCTATGCAATAGATATCCCATTCTGTTTCTCTTCTCCACATGGTATCAGAGCAACGGTCCTAGAACGGGGATCTAACCTAAAATCCCCACCGCCACCTTCAAGCCTCGTAAAAGCATGTGCGGGCCCTCTTCCCTGAATTTGGGCCCTGCGCAAGGCCCTCCAATCGCCTCTAATGTAGCAACCCTCCCGTTAGCGCTACCCTGTGCTTTCAGGACCTCCTACGAAGGTCGTTAGCCCCACAGCAACCCTCCAAAGAGTCCAGATATGCTGTCCATTGGGGGTTTTCAGCCCTTCTTCAAGGGAAAACGTGAATTTTAGGGCATTTTTTAGCTCTTATATGCATCCTTAGTTGATCACAGGATCGTCTTTCTATTTTAAGACCATCATGGTGCCTTCTTCTGCCGAGACAAAGCCCTTGTCTACGAATATTATGGCAAAAGGCACTACTATCAAACTCAAGGGCACAGAAAATTACGTGCTCTGGTCTCGATCTTTTATGGTGTTCATTGGTGGTCAGAGGAAACTCTATATTTTGACTAAAGATCCTTTAGATGAAAATGACAAAGAGTACGACAACTGGCAGACTAACAACTATTTAGTTATCAACTGGATGACCAACAGTGTTGAGGCTCATATTGCCTCAAATCTTCTTTACAAAAATACGGCCAAGGAAATGTGGGAGGATCTCGAGCAAACATACTCCCAGAAGAAGACAAAGTCACGCCTTGCAGATATTTACAGGCGAATCTGGTCGGCATCTCAGGGTGATTCCACCCTCATCGAGTACTACAGGCATCTATCCAGTCTGTATGAGGAGCTTGCAATATTCCAGCCCTCATGTTGCACCAAACAGATACAAGAGCGTTCTGACTGGCAGGTATACCGCTTCCTTGATGGCCTGCATTCTAGGTACCATGCAGCGAAGGAGCATTTCTTATATCAGACATACTGCCAACAATGAAGGCCATCTTTGGCCGACTTGAGGAGCTCGAGACATCCGTTGCTCGACCTCCTGTCTTACCTTCAATGGAGAACTTTGCACACATCGTCTCATCTGGGCGAGGAGGCAGATACGGCTTGCGAGGAGGACGCGGTCGCGATCCAAGTCGTGGTTGTGGACGGGAATCTGGACGAGGCCGTGACTTTGGTCATGGTCGTGGGCGAGACTCTACTGCCCCATGCACTCACTGTGGTAGGTGGAACCACCCGACTGAACGATGCTGACAGAAGTTTAGCGTACCTTCTTATCACGCCAATAATGCTTATGAGGATGCCTATGATGTGGAAGAAGCATCGCCTACCTCCAGTGGCAAGACTGTTCATCTTAATGATGCAGATTACTCCCGCCTAATGCAGATCCTTCAGACTCCAGGGCCTACCACCACTAGTAACACTACAATTGTTGCTCTGGCCACTCCTTCAGGTACATAAAGCCAACTCTGCTATCACTCCTACTCCAACTTGGATTATTGATTCTGGCGCCTCTACTCATCTCACTGGAGAAGGTAGTTTGCTCACCTCTTCCATACCATCTACCTCTGTGAAGTCAGTTCGGGTTGCTAATGGGACTCAATCACATATTACTACTGTCGGGACTATGGAATTCTCTTCCAAGCTCCGACTTTCGGGGGTTCATTGTGCTCTTGATTTTCTTCTTAGCTTGTTGTCAGTTCACAAGCTTTGTGTTGAGCTTCATTGTCGTGTGATATTTGATGAGTCTTGTTATTTTCAGGATATTCGGACGAGGCAGATTTTTGGTGGGGTCATGAGAAGAACGGCCTATATTACCTTGACATACCCTCAGACTCCAATTTTGTTGGTGATGCATGTATCTCCGAAGATCCACTCATATGGCATATGCGCCTTGGACATCCCTCTGCCAAGGCCATCTCCAAGATGTTTCCTGAACTCTCTGCTCTGAAGCCCTTTCAGTGCGAGGCATGTGAGTTCGGGAAACACCATCGAACTTCGTTTCCTGTTCGTACTGAGTCTCGTAGTACTGCTGCTTTTCATCTTGTTCACTGTGATGTATGGGGACCTTGTCCGATCCGCACATTAAGTGGCCATCGCTACTTTATAGTTTTTGTTGATTATTATAGTCGATCTTCTTGGGTCTATCTAATAAAGGAGCGTTCGGAGATTAATCAAATTGTCAAAAATTCCTTTCAATATGTTAAAACTTACTTTTCTAGCATTGTTAAGATCACTCGTACCGACAATGCTCTTGAGTTAACCCAACATGACTTGACCTCTTTCTTTGCATCCCAGGGAACTGTTCACCAAACATCATGTCCATATACCTCACAACAGAATGGTATAGCTGAGAGGAAACTCCGACACTTGCTAAATATTGCCAGATCTCTTCTTAGTCAAATGAGTGTTCCAAAACAATACTGGGGAGATGTTATCCTTACTGCAGTGTATCTCATCAACCATGTTCCTTCATCAGTTCTCAAAGGGGCAACTCCATTTTCCTTACTTTATCCTACCGAGTCTCCTTTTCCTATACCTCTGCGAATTTTTGGTTGTATTGCCTTTGTCCATAACTTTCATGCAGCTGACAAATTATCCTCTCGTGCCATCAAATGCGTCTTTCTTGGGTACTCACGTACCCAGAAAGGCTATCGCTGCTATGATCATGTTGGGCGTCGATACTATGTATCTGTTGATGTCACCTTCTTTGAGCAAACAAGTTATTTCACACAGATTGTATGTGACATTCCTCTGGACCTCCCTCCTCCACCAATCGTCTATACTCGCCAGCGTACCTATGTACCTTCTACACCATTGTTTGTACCTTTTCCTGTCCCTTTTATGCAGGATGATATGACCACTTCGAGTGCTCCCACCATTGTTGTTCCGGATGTACCTGGGGAGCTTCCTATAGCTCTAAGCAAGCAAAAAAGGAAATGTACGTATCACCCCATGTCACATTTTACTTCTACAGATGGTTTATCTAGCTGTGACAAGAGATTTGCAGATGCTCTTAATGCTATTACCATTCAAAAAGATCATTTCAGTGCAATGCAAGATCAAGGTTGGCGACAGGCCATGGATGAGGAGATGGATGCACTTACCTCCGGGGGTACGTGGGATCTTGTGCCATGCCCCCCGGGAGTTCGCCATGTGGCTTGTCGATGGGTTTTCACGACCAAACAGTCGTCTGATGGTTCTATTGACAGGTTGAAAGCCAGACTTGTTGCCAAAGGTTTCATACAAACCTTTGGAGTTGATTATTTTGAGATCTTCTCGCATGTTGCCAGATTGGGGTCGATGCGTACCATTCTCTCTGTTGCTATCAACAAGGCTTGGCCCATTTATCAACTTGATGTGAAGAACGCCTTTCTTTATGTTGATCTTGAGGAGGAGGTCTACATGATGCAACCGCCGGGGTATGTAGTCGAGGGGGAGCATGTATGTCGACTACGCAAGGCCATTTATGGCCTGAAGCAGAGCCCAAGGGCATGGTTTGACAGGCTCACTACGGAGATCAACACACTTGGTTTTCAGGGGACAACATCTGACTACTCTGTCTTTGTTAGACGACGGTCTACTGGCACGATCATCCTTGTTGTCTATGTTGATTATATGGTTATCACAGGAGATGATGTAGATGGTATTCAGGAGACCAAGGCCTTCCTCCAGACGGTCTTTATCACGAAAGATCTCGGCTAACTACGTTATTTTCTTGGCATCGAAGTAATACGCACTACAGAGGGGCTCCATCTTTCACAGAGAAAGTATTGCCTCGATATTCTGACTGAGGCAGGACTTCTTGGATGCAAGCCATCTGGCATCCCTACAGAAGTGAGAAAATATTCAGCATCTACTGATCCAGCATTTGAGGATGCAATACGATACAAAAGCTTAGTGGGAAAATTACTCTATCTCACTGTTACTAGGCTAGACATATCATATGCTGTGAGCAGAGCCAGTCAATATATGGAGAAGCCTCTTTACAGTCACTGGCAGGATGTTCTTTTGATCCTTCGATATTTGAAGGAATCTCCCGGACGTGAACTTTTCTATGGGGTGAATGGACACACTAATATCTCCGCCTATACAGATTCTGACTATGCTAGCTCTCCTGAGGACCGCCGATCCACTACAGGATACGCCATGTTTGTTGGGGATAACCTTGTCACTTGGCTAAGCAAGAAGCATACAGTGGTATCCAGATTTAGTGCGGAAGCAGAATACAGGGCAATGGCTCAGGCTACATGTGAGATCACATGGCTTGTTGTTTCCTAACAGAACTTGGCATGTCAGTCGCCACTCCTGTACCCTTATACTGCGACAACAAGTCTGCCACATACATCGCCACCAATCCAGTTTTCCATGAGCGGACAAATTACATTGAAGTTGATTGCCATTTAATTCGTGATGCGGTACGAGAAGGACGAATCAGCACTCCACACATCTCCACTGAACTTCAACTTGCAGACATCCTCATAAAGGCTCTTCCAAGGAAGCGTCTAATGTACTTAGTATCCAAGTTGGGCATGATCGACAGATATGCTCCAACTTGAGGGGGAGTGTTAGAATTATTATATTACTTTTGTAACCTTTCGGGTTCCGTAACCCTTGACCTTTCGGGTTCCGTAACACTTGACCCTTCGGGTTCCGTAACCCCTCAGGGGTATTTATGTATTTTTCCTCTTGTACTCTCTAGGGTTTTCTCTCTATATAAGAGACCCTAGCCCTATGGAATAGATATCCCATTCTGTCTCTCTTCTCCACAATAAAAATGAATATTTACAGCGAATGGAGTACTCAAAGGCTTTGCAGTAGAAATCCCAAATCTCTTCAAAACTTTCTCAATATAATTTCTCTGAAATAAGACATTTTTTCTTCTGCACGATCCCCGATGATTTTAGTCCTCGATATTTTTTGTTTGTTACAACAAGGCCTTTCATGTCAAACTATGAACTCGAGGAGTTTCTTCAAATCATCTACGATACTTTTCTTCTTGACAATAATCAGCATATTATCAATGTAAAACAACAAATAGATGAAGGACCCATCCTCCACCTTGTAGCGATAGACATAACAATCATATGGGCTCCCGTTGAACCAAAGATCAATCATGAAATTGTCAAACCTTTTGAACTATTGTGTGGGAGATTGCATAAGATCATATAAGGACTTCTTCGATCTGCATACATGGTCACCCTTGCCTTGAAAGATGAATCCGTCTAGTTGACTCATCAGAATGTCATCTTCAAGTTCACCATGCAAGAAAGCTATCATGTACCTGATTCACTGTTGGGAGGGAGTGTCAGATGATTTGCAGACTTCATAAGGCTATCTATGACCTTAAGCAGAGAACTAGAATATGATTCTAGAAGCTCTCATACGTGATAAAGCAGCAGGGATTCACAAGATCGACTGCAGATTTTTGGTTGTTTGTTCAAAGGACCCAGAGAGGTATCGTTGTTATACCGGTCTGTGTTAATGATATTATTATTACATGAGATGACGTGCAGGGTATTAGTGTGGCTAAGGAGTTTCTTGGGCAGCAGTTTGTCACCAAGGACCTTACGATTTACGAACTTCCTAGGGCTTGAGTTCGCCAGGAACCAGCGGGGTCTTATGATGACCTAGAGGAAGTATATTATCGATCTCCTATCAAGACAAGCATGGCAGATTGTAAACCTGCCACTACTAACATCGATCCCAGCACAAAGTTGTATGATGATATTGAGGAGCTCGACAGGAGGAGATACAAGGAGCTCGTTGGGAAGCTCCTCCGTGTGACCATTACTGGGTCAGACATCTTGTTATTATGAGCAAAGTTCTATGGTTTATGGAGCAACCCAGATAGGCACATGTGGATACGGTTTACATGATTCTAAGGTATCTAAAGTCCTCTCTACGTATTGGATTGTTCTTTAGCAGAGGGACATCCCTTACCATCATCGCATGTATATATGCATACTATACATGATGCTCCAAGGACAGGAAATCTATCTCCATCTTTGTAGTGTTCATAAAGAGCTCTTTGGTTTCATGAGATAGCAAAAAGTAGACTGTGGTTGTCAGATCTAGTGCTGAGTCAGAGTACAGAGTCATGGTGCAGGGGAGCACTAAGATGATGTTGGTCAAATCTGTTCTGACTAACCTAGCTATTCATACCTCTTCCCATTAATGTAAAATGTGACAACCAAGCTGCTCTTTTCATTGCCAACAATCACGACTTCCGTAAGAGGACCAAGCACATCGAGGTAGATTGTTACTATATACGTAACATGATCAAGGTTCGAAATCTCAATTTCGATTTCGTTTCGGTCCCCTCCAAAACCGAAATTTCGGTGAAATTTCAGGAAAGTTCGACCATTTCAGTGGAAATGTCGAAAATGACTCAAAAAAGCCTTTTTTTTCAAATTAAGATCTTCTGAGTTATTACAACAATAAATTGCTTATAAATACACACTTATATCACACATATTGCTTATATATGCTCCTTATATCGCATATATCAGTCCTATCGGTCATATCGGCCAATCGATTTTAATGTTGACTCTTGACTGATACATACTGGAGTGGAAATTAATATCATCTAATCCAAGATCTTAAAACAACAACAGCTTACAAATGCACACCTATATCACACACATCTCTCATCCGTGTGCCTTATATCACACCATATCGGTCATATCAGACATATTGTTGAGCTGACTGATAGATACTGGAAATGGAAATCAAAATAACTAAGTTAACAACACTTAGAAGACGTCTTCTGTTCATAAAGTTAGACGAGCTTTTTTATTTTAAAATGTAGATAATGATTAATTAAACAATGTTTTGTTCATAAAAATAACTATCACAGACAAAGTTCGAATGAATTACATAATTAATTACATACTTACAATAAAGATGCATCTATTTACGAAGAGAAATGACAAACGAATGAAAGGACCAAGCTATATCAAATATATAGAAGGTATAGAGTTTTTTCATCTCCATTGCTTAAACCCAAAGGAGAGGAAGCTCCCCAAGTTGAATAAGTGATGTATGTACCCTCCTGTCGCACCATACCCTGTATCCATGAATTTCAACCGAAATGGGTCGATATGTCAAAATATCACCGAAATTTCAGTCGAAATCAAGGAAATTGTGTACAAAAATACATGAATTTCAACGGAAATGGGACGAAATGGGTCGATATGTCAAAATATCACCGAAATTTCGGTCGAAATCCGAGAAATCGGCATATATAGGAGTTTCGATACCCATGACCTCTCGAAACCGAAATTTCGGCGAAATTTCATCGAAATTTCGCGAAATTTAAATCGTTGTACATGATCCAGAATGGTCTTATCTCTACTTCTCACATCAACTCAGGGAAACAGAGAGCAGATGTTTTCATCAAGACTTCAGAGATGATTTTTTTTGACGCTCAAAAAGGGGGAAACACTCAATGGTGTTCGCCCCAATCCATTAAAAAGTAAAGAGACGAGAACTTACAATGCGGAAGAGGAAAACAAAACAGAATGGTGGATGATATCGAGAGAGATACCATCCACGCACCCGGACACCGCTACATGGCAGACCAATCAAGACAAAAACGAGACGCCGCAATACAAATATTTTCCTTATAGAACCTCTGCCGAGCAAATAATGTTTCGTTTCTTCCCAGCCAAATACTCCAAAGGCGCGCAATGGGAACCAGCCTGTCCTCCCTCGATCGACTCCCGGCGTTAGACAAGCTCTCACAGAAAGCAGCAATACTGGATAGATTCAGCCACCCCACATCGTCCCAAATGGCGCGCACATGGTCGCATTGAAGGAAAAGATGATCGGCGGTTTCCACCTCCGTATCACATAGTCCGCACAAATGCGAAACATTAGGGAACATCAAAGCACAACGATCGCGAGTAAGCAGCCTTCCACGCCGAAGAATCCAAAGAAAAATACCAACCCGTTCCGGAAGCTTGAGACTCCAAATGAGCTTGCAGTGATTGAGCAGGGTTGCATCCATCCCCGCGGCGCTGGGGAGAATAGAGAAGTACGCCTTCCGCGTATTGAAGGAACCCTCCTTCCAGGCGAAATGATCACGGCCCCCAATGGGCGTGGGAGCATCAGAAAGGAGGGCCATCAAGGTAGAGAAGTCGAGCAACCGTTGTTCAGATAGATTATCCACCAACAAAGGGCACCAGCAACCATCGGTCTAGCATGAAGCCACAGTGGCGAATTTATCGCCCGCCAACGCATATAATCTAGGAAACAAAGAATGGAGGACCCCCCTCCCGGACCAATCCTCCGCCCAGAAGCGGAAAGAAGTCCCATCACCGAGAGTAGGCTTGAATAAAGATCGGTTACGGTTGAAAGCAGACATAACATCGCGCCAAAAGGAGGGAGCATGTCCCTGGGCACGCCCGCCATAAACGGAACTAAAAGCACTCCCCGCCGCCTCGCGAAGGCACTGCAGCAAGAAATTATCATCCCGACCCAACACCTTAGCCGCCCACTTGAGAAGCATAGCTTCATGCACCACCTCCAACCGCCTAACGCCCAGGCCCCCATCGCGCTTGGGACGCGAAACATCCTCCCATCCCACCAAATGGATCCCCCTTCTCCCATCGCCCTTCTTACCCCAAAGAAAACCCCTCATACATTTTTCTAAGCGCACCCGAACCCCCTTCAGCAAGCCGCGCACGGACAAGAAATAAATAGGGATCGCAGAGATCACAGATTTAATAAGAACCAAGCGCCCCCCCCCCCTGGAAAGAAGCGCCGCGCGCCAGCCAGCCAACCGAGCCTCCACCTTCTCCACCACCCTCCGGCAGTCACGCAAATGAACACGGCCAACCGAGAGTGGCAAGCCAAGATATTCCAGCGGAAGGCCACCAAGGGAAGAGCCCATAATAGTAGAACACTCCTCAGCCTCCACCGGCGTCAAAGCAAACGGAACAACCTTCGACTTGGTCCCATTGATGCGGAGCCCCGACATCTCGCAGAATAGTTGGAGCGTAGTAGCCATCCCCATGGCAGAAGGCGGATCCCCCTCGATAAAACATAAGGTGTCATCAGCGAATTGTAGGAGAGGAATATGAAACTCACCCAAAGAACAACCGCGCGTCAGACCAGCTTCGGTCACGCCATGAATCATACGCGGCAACACATCGACCGCCAAAACAAAGAGGAGCGGGGCAAGGGGGCACCCCTGGCGAACCCCCCTGCGAGGCTGGACCAACCCCCCGGCCGGCCGGCCGTTAATAGAGATGGAGAAAGAGACGGTGGTAACACACCGACGAACCCAGGAAATCCAAATCGGCGGAAAGCCCCGCCGCTTCAAAACCGACCATAGGAATCGCCAATCCAAAGAGTCATAAGCCTTAGCAAAGTCAATTTTCCAGAGCATCCCCTTCGTAGCATTTCTGTGCCAACCATCAATAATCGCAGAGGCCAAAGCATAGCAATCAGAGATTTGCCTCCCCTGGACAAAAGCGGCCTGCGAGTGAGAGATGAGAGAGCCGAGGAGAGGCGCAAGCCTCCTAGCTAAGGCCTTAGCAACAATTAAGTATATGCCATTAGAAATAGAAATTGGGCGGAAGTCCTCAATACGGTTGGCGCAATGGTTCTTCGGGATTAGGACAATATTAGCCCGGTTAATCTTGTTGAAGCCCCTGTTCCCCGCACAAAAATCGAGAGCAACGTCCAACACGTCATTAGCGATAACATCCCAAAAGTCCCGATAAAAAGATATGGGGAACCCATCAGGACCGGGGGCGGCGTCAACGTTAAGGTCCCAGACCGCTCCCTTAAGCTCCTCCATCGAAAAAGGCCGAGATAACAACGCCGCATCAGAAGGTGCGATGACGGGAGCCCCACGGCCCGTCCACCGCCACGAGCCAGGAGGCTGGCGGTCAAAAAAATTCTTGAAATAATTTACCAAAGCCGCACCCAAATCCTGCTCCCCCTGACAAAGAACACCGCCGACCTCAAGGGAGGAAATAGTATTAGCACGCTTACGAGCACTAGCGACCCGATGAAAGAAGGCGGTATTGGCATCCCCATGTTTGATCCAATTCAGACGCGATCGCTGCCTCCATTCAATAGCCCTTTTCCTGTCTTCCTCCGAAACGACCTGCACAGCAGAAGAACGCTCGGCCAATTCCGCGGGAGATAACTCCCTCTCGTTCTCCAACCGATCCAGGCGAAGAATAATGCCATCTGCCTCATTACGAGAAGCTAATCTTGCCCGACGAGTATTAATTTTAAAGGACGCGAGAACACTGCGAAGGGACGAAAGCTTTTGATCAAAACGACGAGCCGCACTGCCAGCAACAGTGTTCTGGGACCAATGATTGCGCACAATGTCCCTAAAATGAGGTTCCAGCATCCAACTCCGT
>JAZKJV010010224.1:0-47213 GCA_037367405.1 Ottelia alismoides | reverse complement strand
TCGCTCTGCATGGGAGGGCGGTCCCGTGCGGACTCTAGCCGCGCGGGGGCCTGCGCTCTTTGACAAGCCGCTGCCCCCGGGGCCGGGCCTTACCAACGCGGCAAACCAGCCGCCCACGTGGCCGTCTGTACCGCCGCCTGCGCCGCTGCCACCGCAGCAGCCGTACATGCCGGCGCCGCCGCCATACGTGCAGCCGTGCACGCCGCCGCCCAACGCCGGGCTGGCGGCCGTGCCTGCGCAACCGCCGATGCAAATGGCGCCGCCACCATACAGCTACGCCGTGCCGCACTTCCGTTCCAACAACAACGCGCCCGCGTACAGCGAGGAGGTGAGCGCTACCGCGCCTTCTTATCAGCTGCACTGTGCAAAGAAGGCGCGGATGGAGGAAAGACGCAGAGACTTGTATAGGACTGTGGAGTTACAGGACAGTGAGACTGCCGAACTCAGCCGGAAGTCGCCCGGCAGCCAGGGAGAGCGAAGTCGAAGAGCAGGCGCCGCTAGTCTGCGCTGCGCTAGCCCAGACGCCACCAGCAAGGGGATCAACCTACGACGGGCATATGGGGGGCTTATGCACGCCACCACTGCCGTGCAACGAGGTACTCTTACAATGCGTGTGCCTCTTCTATGGATGGAGATGTACGGTTATGGCAGTGCTGCAGTTAAGTAATGGTGCTGCTTTGCCTCGCTCGTACAGACTCCGCCGCAGCCCCCTCAGCTGCTGATGCACTTGGCCACCCACCACCCTGACCGACACTTCATGCGGCCGAGCCGAGCGTGAACGCGTGTCCTTGTTCTGCGCCTGCGGCCTGGGGCATGCGATGGCCTGCGCCTAGTAGTGCTTGGTGCTTGCCGCCACCTGCCACTTCCCTGCTTACTTGCATCGCGACGGCGTCAACCCCTGCACCAGCTACACCTGCGACTCGTTCCTCCTGCCCTGCCCTGCCTCCGCCCCCTCCGCCCGCGTGCGCGTATGGCCAGGCACCAGACCTTCCTCGACAAGGGATTCGAGGCTGCCCGCGCTAAGCAGCATATGGAGTGCTTTTTCCTGTACGGCAAGAAGCCGTACCGGCGGCAGCTGGTAGGGTCAGGGGTAGATGACCTAACGCGATGCGAGCGATGCGATCAATCTTACGGCATGAGCGATGATGACTTGGCCTAGCTAGTCAGAAGGCTGCGTCGTGCAGCCTGAAATTCGCTTCATTGTCTGCATTCCTGAGGGTTGGTGGTATACACGGACAGGAGCCTCTTGCATGGCACGCATCATCAGCATTATTGCACAACGAACGATAACAACGCGACGGTTTGGGTCCGAACGGCCACCTGTGGTCGGTGTGTGTCGCACAAGAGCATCATGTGAGCTCCTAATCAGCACGCCGTGTATGGTGAAGCCAACACACAGAGTACATACATGGGTTGAGCAACTACTGCAACGAAGCAGATACCGAATGGATCATGGCTGCAGTACAGGATGTAAACCGCAGGTTTTCAGTGATCACCCTAGTGACCGCCCGCAGCGGCGCTCTGCCGGGGCCGGGGAAGATGGGACGGGCTGTCCCAGTAGCTAGTACCACGCCCCCTACAGCAATAGTGAGTGGAAGGATCCGTAACAGCCAGCCCTAAGCTAACCCCTGCACCCACTGAGTGGCTTCACTCCGAGTAAGCCAACTAACCCCTGCACCCACTGGCTTCACTCCGCCGAGTAAGCAATTCGTTGTTGCCATGCATGGCAACCCTGTCCCTACCAACTACCCCCCCTGTGTAATGGCGGACTAACGGCGGGTCATAGGCTACATAGGCTGTAACTGGGTTTCATAGTCCCTATAGTCCCTAACGGCGGCAACATACAGAGCTTGGAGCCGTAATACTGTGCCATGAAACGTTTGTTCAGAGCCTGTACATTTTTTGTGCCTGTAATAGCCTCGAATGGGCGTCTACGGGCTATCGGGCATATGGTGCGCGGTGTCCCTGCTATTGCTGCTGCTCTGGGGATATATGGACGTCGGAGACGTATTGTCTCTCGGAGACGTGTAAAGACAGGCTGAGACGGGTCTTGAGATTTGGGCGTGTCTCCGGGCAGGGCGAGGCCGTCTCCAGCCCCCAGGCGGCGAGAGACGGCCCTATCGTACACAGCCGTACAACAAAGTACGAATGTGTACGAGCAGTGTAACCAGGCGGCTCGGCCGTCTCCGCGTCTCGGCCGTCTCAGGCGTCTCTGGCGTCTCTGGCGTCTCCCCCGTCTCCCCCGTCTCCGGCGTCTCCCCCGTCTCCCCCGTCTCCCCCGTCTCCGCCGTCTCCGGCGTCTCCCCCGTCTCCCCCGTCTCCCCCGTCTCCCCCGTCTTCCCCGTCTCCGGCGTCTCCCCCGTCTTCCCCGTCTCCCCCGTCTCCCCCGTCTCCGGCATCTCTGGCGGCGCTGCTGTACGGCGGGGAGGGGCGGGGCAGGGGAGAGAGGGGGGGGGTGAATTCTTGTGCGGCCCCTGAGAGGTCAAGGCGTGCACAGCGCGGCGCCGCCGTATGGAGGGGCGGGGCAGGGGAGAGAGGGGGAGACGCCGGAGACGCCAAAGACGCCGGAGACGGGGGAGACGGGGGAGATGCTGGAGATGCTGGAGACGCTGGAGATGCGGGAGACGCCGGAGACGCCCGAGACGCCAGAGACGGGGGAGATGGGGGAGACAGGGGAGACGACGCCGGAGACGGGGGAGACGGGGAGACGCCAGAGATGGGGGAGACGGGGGAGACGCCGGAGACGGGGAAGACGGGGGAGACGGGGGAGACGGGGGAGACGGCGGAGACGGGGGAGACGGGGAAGACGGGGGAGACGGGGGAGACGCCAGAGACGGGGGAGACGGGGGAGACGGGGGAGACGCCGGAGACGGGGAAGACGGGGAAGACGGGGGAGACGCCAGAGACGGGGGGAGACGGGGGAGACGGGGGAGACGCCGGAGACGGGAGAGACGGGGGAGACGGGGGGAGACGGGGGAGACGGGGGAGACGGCGGAGACGGGGGAGACGGGGAAGACGGGGGAGACGCCAGAGACGGGGGAGACGGGGGGAGACGGGGGAGACGCCGGAGACGGGGGAGACGGGGGAGACGGGGGAGACGGGGGAGACGGCGGAGACGGGGGAGACGGGGGAGACGGGGGAGACGCCAGAGACGGGGGAGACGGCGGAGACGGGGGAGACGGGGGAGACGGGGGAGACGGGGAAGACGGGGAGACGGGGGAGACGGGGGAGACGGCGGAGACGGGGGAGACGGGGGAGACGGGGGAGACGCCAGAGACGGGGAAGACGGGGGAGACGCCGGAGACGGGGGAGACGGGGGAGACGGCGGAGACGGGGGAGACGGGGGAGACGCCAGAGACGGGGGAGACGGCGGAGACGGGGGAGACGGGGGAGACGGGGGAGACGGGGGAGACGCCAGAGACGGGGGAGACGGGGGAGACGCCGGAGACGGGGAAGACGGGGGAGACGGGGGAGACGGGGAAGACGGGGGAGACGCCAGAGACGGGGGAGACGGGGGAGACGGGGGAGACGCCGGAGACGGGAGAGACGCCGGAGACGGGGAAGACGGGGGAGACGGGGGAGACGGGGGAGACGGGGGAGACGGCGGAGACGGGGGAGACGGGGAAGACGGGGGAGACGCCAGAGACGGGGAGACGGGGGAGACGGGGGAGACGCCGGAGACGGGGAAGACGGGGGAGACGGGGGAGACGCCGGAGACGGGGAAGACGGGGGAGACGGGGGAGACGGGGGAGACGGGGGAGACGGCGGAGACGGCGGAGACGGGGAGACGGGGGAGATGGAAGAGACGGGGAGACGGGGGAGGCAGCTGCAGGCGGTCATGCAGGCGATCACACACATCTCTATAGAGACAGCTCTAGAGACAGTAGAGATAAAACATCTCCTGTGGCTATGTATCGCTCTGGGTGTGCTATCTAGCTGCTCGGAGTACTCAGAAGGACTACTGGTGGTACAACGCTCGACGTGACGTGACGTGTTTGAATGCATGCTTATCATGTCCACGCACACGTTGTGGGCACGGATGTGGAAGCGGATACATAGTCGACGACATGCAGTTGACACTGTGGGCTGGCTGGTACCAATGGAAAGGGAACGAAGCTGTAACTGATTAACCTGCCTGGCTACCGCTGACTGACGTTTTGGTTACATACTTCCGCTGGGGCCACGCATGCAGTGCGCGGCCTCGACACAAACGGTAGAGGAGATAATCATACTAATACGTAGGCGGTAGGGCAATGCTAACCAAACCGCAACAAACACAGGGGCGGGCGGGCGGGTCGTTCAGCAGCGCTCTTCCATCCTATTAAATCTCCTGACCTGATCAATTAGAGCCTTTTAGATCTCCTGACCTATTAGAGCCCGTTGGTGCGTGTTACGGGCTATTACATGCCTAAATAAAACTTCTTAGGCTAACGAGCGCTATGAGACCCTGTTACAGCCAATCCCTGCTCCAATCGCAATTAGATGCCTATGAGCGCGCTACTACAGCCCGATACGTCTCCTCATCACCCATCAGAGCCTGTTACGTCATCATATTCTGCCCTGTACAGCCGCATTTGCTGCGCGCAAAAAGAGCATCAAGCACTGTGTACTTCGTGTAGTAAAGCATACACCACACAGCAGCTGTTTCACAATCAAGTAAACCTGGTGACGTATTGCTAATCTTCTGGCAGGAGACCGCGCATTAATGAGGGGACGGAATCATGCAACCTTGGCCAAGCGCAGGGCTGCCCGCCATTCCTCCCTCAGAACTGCCCTCGCTCTTGCTCGCTCAACTGGTTGTAGCGCAGGGCCCGACAACTGCATGCAGCAGCACAAGCGCCATCGGAAAACGGTTGCATACATGGACGACAATTGCGGCCTTCCCATGCAGTGCGCAAAAACGTGTTGGTGAGGGTAGCCGGCGCGGTAATAAGATGATCCTCGCAGAAGGGTGCGGCAGCTAGGTCAGTGTGCAAGCTGGTCCAAACATGATGATGACAGCAGTATGCGCTGGCGGTCCAGTTCAGATGAGTGGTGTCGTTGCACGCTCACGTCCTGTTGTAGACAAGGTCTCTCCTACCTCTTCCGCCAGGCAGTAAAGACCTCCTCAGCAACTGCGCTCATGCCTTGAACCTGGCAGGACATACAGCACACGCATATGCGTGCCTGGCGCGTCAAAGGTTTGCTTCGTCCTCTCGCTGGAACAGTACACACAAATACAGTCTTTTTGCTGTCAGGTCGCACGCACATGTCCGTGAGATCACCGGTTCTTGTTATTCTTATCGTGTGCAGGGGGGGGGGCATGCCTGATAACAGACAGCAATCACCAACAGACGGCAGACGAAGCAAGTTTCTGACCCCTAGGGATCGAACAGGCTGAAAAAGGCTGAAAGGCAACTCTGGCAACTTTGGCGCCAAAAGGCTGAAAAAGGGAAAACATCCGTCATGCATCAATCAGAACCGGCGTAACTAGCGTAACCGTGGGTTACGGGGCCAGAGGTTGGTGAGCCGCAGCAGGGCGGGCTCTGCGGCTATGCATCCGCATGGCACCATCCTCCTTCAATGCTCTCCGTCATGCCCCCAAAGGTCCGAGTTGGCCGGGACTCATAGTGCTAATGTCATTGGTGACATCGCTATGGATCGGGAGGTTGCAAGTTCAAATCCTTGAACCTGCAACTTTCTACGTGCGGGGGGAAATGCCGTCCTGGGCATAGCTGACCACCCTTCGAGGCGGGGGCTATGCTGCCAACCAGGCGGAGCGAGTGGGCGGAGCGGAGCATGCCCGTAGCCGGCGGATCAAGCCGAACATGCCGGCGCCATGACCGAGAGCATGGAAAAGGATGGTGCCAGGCGGAGCCCTGCTGACGGCTCATCACCTCTGGCCCCTTAACACACGCGGGTATGACCCAAGCGTAATGTTTCCCCTTTTTTTTCTCTCCGTCATGGCGCCGGCTTCCCGGCTACGGGCTGGTCCGCTGGTTGGCGGCACAGCCCCCGTCCTTAAAGGGCGGTCAACTATGCCCAGGTCGGAGTGTTTAGCTAGTTTAGAATGTTCCCCCGCAGGCAGAGGGGCGAAGGCTCGAGTCCGCGACCTCCCGAACCATAGCGGTGTCATCAATGACAATATCACTATGAACCCCGGCCAACACGGACCTTTGGGGGCAGCACAGGCTGTCCGGTGTGTCCCGCGCGCAGGTCTTGCCGCGCATGCGCGCGTGGCACCTCACATGCACCGCCTGCGAGGTGACCAACCTGCCGTACATAACAGGTCCTAACCGATTACCCCTTGTTTCCACATGCACCAACGCTCGGACCTCATCCCGCCGGCCGTCAGCCTCCTGGTGCTTGTGAGGCTGAACCATTGCAACAGTGTTGAGGCCCCTAGCTATGAAACCTTCCTAAAGGATGTTGCACTCGCCCATACGTCCGTGCTGAACAGCCAACTGGCACGCTTTGGCCTGCTTACCTCAGCAAGCCTATCAAGCCAAAACACGTGCGACGAGGTGGGCAGCAGCAGGGCCTCTGCGTTAAGCCGCTGTAGATCACTGTACTGCACCGTCCCAAACACGGTATTGAACGCTTGGAGAGGCGGCGGTTCTGGTCCCTGCATGTAACAAGGATACAAACAGACGCCGAACCACGCGCTTGTAAACCGTATGTATGCTGTGTTCCAACAGTACTGGTAACGGCGGTGTTGCACGCCAAGACCACGTTAGATAACCTACATCAAGCTGGTGGCATCAACTATCGCTGTAACAATAGTAGAGTCGCTGGATGGTGCCACGACGACGTGCAGCAAGCCGAGTAAGCTGAGGGAGCATGCTTAACCATGGCAAGCTAATCGTTGTGCACGCAACTGGGTAAGCACAGCCAATGACGAGCGCGGACGGACATACAGCATACTGCAGACAGAAGTGTGTCAGCAGCTACAGCAGCGGGTGTAACCATGATGGTACAACACGCCCTTGGCTGCTGCAAAAGTATGCCAGTTCTCGTAAAGCATGCATGAATTCGATGTTGTTTTCCTCTCACATCTCCCGCCAGTGGAAGGAAAAACTGGACGAGACCTTGCCACGACATAAGTCCGTGGAGGTGGCTGGCATGCGAGAGGTCTCGGGTTCGATCCCCATAGGGTCGAGAGATTTCTGGCACGTCTGTTGGTGGTTGCTGTCTGTCATCAGGCGCAGCCCCCCTGCTGCAGACGTTAAGAACCGGTAATCTCACGGACATGCTCGTGCGACCCGGCAGCTAAAAAACACGCCGGTTTGACCGATGCGTAAGATTATTATTATTATTATTATTATTATTATTATTATTATTATTATTATTATTATTATTATTATTATTATTATTATTATTATTATTATTATTATTATTATTATTATCATCATTCCTCTCACATGACACTGGCTTCGTCACGTGCACGCAATACCGGCATGCCTGGCCTGGTCCCAACCTACGGCGCCCTAGTACGCCCTACACACGTAGGGCGTACAGCAACACCGTGGTTTAAAAGGGTTGGTAACCGGTAACGCCACACACCGCGTCGGTTAGCCGTAGCGTGGTAGCTGGCTGCGGCCGTCGTTGCTCTTCAGGCAGCGTCTTGAGCAGGTGGTGGAACTCGACAGCTAGCAGGCCGCGGGGAGACCGCGGGTTGTCGGGCTGCGGCCCTAGGATGCAGCCTGAAGCAAGACGCGGAAGAGTGCAGAGCACGAACGTGTACTATGACTGCTACTACATTACGCAGGTAGGGACCACGCCCGCGTGGCTTCAAGCCCGCTAGTGGGACAGCGACGTGTAGTATATTGGCGGCGGTATGTGCGGTACTGACAGGCGTTGCACTCCCTCACATGCAAACGAATGCTTCAGCATCTATACTTGCATTACAAAAAAGGATTACTGTCAAATCGCCTGTAA
The DNA here is from genome assembly GCA_037367405.1 of Ottelia alismoides. Classification (NCBI taxonomy): domain Eukaryota; kingdom Viridiplantae; phylum Streptophyta; class Magnoliopsida; order Alismatales; family Hydrocharitaceae; genus Ottelia; species Ottelia alismoides. The sequence continues at coordinate 39,296 of JAZKJV010010224.1, read as the reverse complement.
CATCTATGATCTTCCCAATCTGCAGCATATAGCTGCTATTACATGGCTACTGTCGGGACAGGCTGTGCAGGGTACACTGCCCTTGGCACACGACTCCCTCAGCATACTCAGCAGATTTTGGAGTGCATGCGCCCTGCAGACGGAGGAGCCTAGTATAAAAGGGGAAACGTTACGCTTGGGTCATACCCGCGTGTGTTAAGGGGCCAGAGGTGATGAGCCGTCAGCAGGGCTCTGCGGCTTTACAAATCCGCCTGGCACCATCCTTTTCCATGCTCTCGGTCATGGCGCCGGCATGTTCGGCTTGATCCGGCTACGGGCATGCTCCGCTCCGCCCACTCGCTCCGCCTGGTTGGCAGCATAGCCCCCGCCTCTAAGGGTGGTCAGCTATGCCCAGGACGGCATTTCCGTCCCCCCGCAAGTAGAAAGTTGCAGGTTCAAGGATTTGAACTCGCAACCCGATCCTTAGCGATGTCATCAATGACATTAGCACTATGAGTCCCGGCCAACTCGGACCTTTGGGGGGGAGCCTAGTATAACGTACGTGCTGCGATGCATTTATGCCATGTAGTGCATAGAGATCCACACATCCGACACATACATACATGCCAGTGCCATACGGCTCACACGCACTTCTACGCACATATCATTATCAGTATTGTTAATGTTATACTATAACTGGTACTAGTTCTTATCATTACTATGCTTTCATTATTCTTTATCATTAACATTATTGCTACTGTTATTGCTGCTATTAGATTACGCTGGGACCAAGCCCGCGTGGTTTCAAGCCCGCTGGTGGAACGACATGTACTCCTACAACCTTCGGGAGCAGCTCAACCAGTTTGTGCAGCGCCACACGCTTTAACGTCTGGGCTAGGGGGCTGCACTGCAGAAGCCTAGATCGACCAACTAGACCAACAACAACAGCCAGTGGACTCCAGGGACGTTACAGTGAACAACCACCAACTCGACGGCGAGGACAAGCCCCACAACGGTCCCTGTTCTCGATGGGGCGACGGCCGCCTCTCTTATAACGAAGGAGGTAGCAGTCCTGCCTTCCCAGCTTCCCGCGTGCCCCTGGGCATACCAGTATTGCGCATGTATGTTCGAGGACCGTTACCACGGTACTTATGCTCTAACGGCATACTCGCGGATTGCCATATGCCCCTTGTTACACTCCTCCTCATCTAGCTGCGAAGCGTCCACGCTAGCCCATGCGCTTCCCATGAGACCGATGTCAATGGCAAGCATCATGTAGATGCTCTTGCTACGATGGGTACCCGTGGGTTACTCGGAGCGAGGGACCGGACTTAGCGCCTTCGGCGAGATCTCACTGCCTAACTCCGATCCTAGGGAGGCGAACCTCAACCCGTGCAAGGGCTTATTGGCATTGCCTTGCGGCCGGACTCGCAGCAGCAAGTCAGTGCACTTAGCGCTCAGGCTCTGCCGTGCAGGCCTGTGCCTGCGCGCGGCTACTGCGGCGCCATGGCGGTGTGTGGTGTGCCTGTAGGCGCTTGAAGCTGGTGTTGCAGACAGCTATTACATAGACGCTTAAAAAGGCCGAGACGTTTAATAGCTGTCTATTGCCGCTTGCAGCTCCGCCACCGCCATAAGACATTATTGCACCCAGTTACAGCCCTACACCCTATTACCCGCCGTTAGCCCGCCATTACACAGGGGGGCAGTTGGTAGGGCCAGGAAGCTGCAAATCAATTTCCAACAGCAAGGGTAAAAACCTGCTCAGGTGGGAACCCGTGTCCTTTGGCTCCGAAACCACTGTAACACCACCAATCCTAACTGCATAGCATCTGGGAAAAGGATTTCTGTGTATGCTAAAGGACCGTTACCACGGCAGACGGCACATAAACACGCTATAACAATGGCGTATCCTTGGGCGGACGTATCTGCTGTTACAATAGGCGTTGCGGCACTCACAGTATGAAGGGCACGTGAATCGGGGCGGCGCGAACGAAGAAGCTTTTTGCGTGTCATAACCTTACCGTCGTCGACAAAGCCGGCCCACTCGCATCTTAGGTCCTGCAGCAGCAGCATAAACGAGCAGCACATTCAATTGGCATATGAAGCTGTTTGCATTTCATAGCCTGTGGGATCTATCAGTAGTACTTCTAAGGTAGCGTTCCCCGCTGTTTGCGGTTCCCACGCGGCGCGCCGTTAGTCCGCCATTACACAGGGGGGCAGTTGGTAGGGCGCAGCAGTGAGGCGTTCATTGCGGCCGTGCCAAGCTAGGCCGCCGAGCTCCAGGCAGTCCCGGCTTTACCGCAGGCGCCCCTTGTGAGGTATACAATTCACGCGAGCAAACCTGAACACACCGGCCGTACGTTGCGCTTTGCATCTACCCACCGTGCGATGCCCTCCTACAAGTTGTAGCCTGCCCACTACGTACGCCCACATCGTGGTGGTGGTGGCGTGGGGTAGGGGGCCGGGTGAAAGCCTGAATTCCTCTGGCACACCGTAATACCTCACCCGCCCCCCTGTAGTGCATGGCCCAGAGGATGTCCCTAGCGCTTCCTCACCTCACGCACTTGCGCCTAACGGCAGCAAACCTTTCTCTCATGTAAGGAGCATCTTATCATATTCCCAATCGTTGAGAACTAGAATTGTATATGCCGTGCTACAAGTCACTATACATGGCATTTTGACAGAATCCAAGCCGCGGGCTAGACCCACCCGGCGGCCTCGGCATGCCCGCGTACCTCAAGGCTGTCGCCGAATGGATGGACAGTCCACATGGTGTCGATGTGCACCCACGGCAAAATGTGCTTGATAGGCCGTGTGCGGTTGCGCGCCTCCCGCACCAGGCACCAGTCGCTGTCGCAGCTTGGGCTGGGCCATGCCACAGCCGCCCCTAGGGACACAGCCACCCGCGCCAAGCCCTCTACCGCCTTGAGGAAGAGGTCCTTGGCTGCAACAGGTGCAGGGAGCGAGGGTAGTTGCTGGCCCCAGTCACGAGGTTTTTATTCCCAGACAAAATGTTTGCCTCTTACCAAGGACACAGAGTCTATTTCCCGGCAATCAACAATGGAAAGCCCACTGTTTGACCTTGGCGATCAGCAGCAGCCAGGTTCCCTCGCTAGGTACCGGTACAAACAGTAGGGTCACTCCTGAAAGCGACAGCAATGCAGGGACATCTTCAGGCATCACTACTTCCTGCCCGGGGTTGTGGTGTGCTCGCATAGTGTGCCGCGACAGCTCGTGCGGCCGGCTGCAACACGCATAACCAAGGAACGGGCGGCTTCATCGCCGGGGCGTTCAGCAGGGAGATGACAGCACATTGCGGGCTGAGTACGCAGCGGCTTGGTCACCGCTGCTCAAGATGGGCTCACATTGGGAGTAGCTTATCATTGCGGCAGAGGTGTGCACAACGCATGACACACAGGACCGTAGTAGTGCCGGGGTCATCAGGTCGGTGTCAAGCGGCTGTGTGGTGTCGCCTCGCAGCTTCGGCACACGACTTGTACAAACGACGCCTTGTCCCACATGTCTGCCCGTATGAACAGCAGCACTTACGTAGCTTCCAGTGGATGACGCCTGGCGCAAACGCAACGAAGCGGCTCACAGTTGGCCACCTCGGCACATCTCTAGAGCCGTACGGTAGGGTATGGTCCCAGTCCAAATGCGCCAGGTTTCCGGCATCCATCATGAAATAACCGCCATCACGGTTAGCCGCAGCCCTACAGAACGGAAGGTATACCATACCAGGCTTTCTGGTTTTTTGTCGTCGTCGGTTGTTGCTGTAACAGGCAGGCTTCAGGTTTTGCAGCTGTCTCTTTCAGGGTGGGCGGGATCGTTTGCACGGGTTCCAGAAAACTGGGAAGATCATATCATCAACCGTTATTGGTCTAGTTGGCATTAGCATAGGTATGATGCGAAGCGGCTGACACAACAGCCGTGTAATGCATGAACTGCGTGCATGGCGCGATTCATCACTGAAAGCAGCTACGTACTGCAGTGGACGACCCTGGATGGGAGGGCGTGCCTGGGCACACACTTCTATGCTACCAGCGCGCGCGGCAAGCAAGCCTTGCCCAGAACCGACAGTGAGCCTAATAAGCACTCAGCAGCCAATACCAGCGGCGAAAGCCGTGTGTGGCCGCACGCACGGCCCGTCCGTCCGAACGCGGCTCGGCCATCGTCGTCGGCGATTCATGGCATTGCGCAGTGTTGTGCAGACGTGGGTGTGAGTCACTCAGAATAATGCTGTTGCCGCCTGTCGGGCCGTGCGTGCGCAGCCTCCTTGCTATGATTAAGCTATGTTTAATGCGTCATGTTTAACATCATAATCATTAGGGATAATGATGATAATAATAACTGTTCATTATCATTGTTGTACGACAATTGTTGTTGTCATTAATAATATCCTTCTCACTTTCATTGTTAGCATTGCGTTATGATTGTTATCATCATATAAAAGCAATAACATCAACACCAATAATAATGATGATAATAATAACTGTTCTTATCATTGATATCATCATCCTTATCCTTCTTCTTATTGTTATACTGTTCTTCTTATCGTACTACTATGGTTAAAGATACTGCCATTATCATTACTATCATAATTGTTATCATCATTACCATTCTTGTTATTGTTATCATTATCATTAGGACATTACGCTTGGACCAAGCCCGCGTGGTTTCAAGCCCGTTATTTGCACTCCTACAAGCTACCACCAGCTCAACCAGTTCGTTCAGCGCCACACGCTTTAACGTCTGGGCTAGGGAGCTGCCCTGCAGAGCCTGGATCTACCACCAACAGCCACCAACTCGACGGCAAGGACAAGGGTCCTCGTCCTCGATGGGGCGACGGCCACTCTAACAAAGTAAACAAAGGAGGTAGCAGTCCTGCCTTCCGGCTTCCCGCGTGCCCCTGGGCATACCCTCTCACGTCAGCACTGAAAAGTCACATTGAGGGGTTCGAACCCACGACCTCCAGAAGGTGGTTGGCGATAATCCCACAACACCATCTCTTCCGCACCGTCGCACCGCGCGCACCACGCACTGCGCTGTACAGCTGCGTGGCACGGCCATACGACTCCAGGGCTCTGCCCCCGAGGCCTGGGTTTTCCAGCGGCCCGCGCCCCCTCGCCCGCTTGTTGTGAACTGGAAGCACAATTGGTGCGGGATCTGCCATTGAGTATCCTGGCTGCCTAAAGAGGCGAGGATGTGGCAGGTGCTGGCGGCACCGTGCGCAACACAACACGCCTAACATGCCTATATGGGGCTTATGTCCTATAATGGGCCCTGGTACAAAGGTACTGGGAAAATGGCACCTGACATCTCGAGCATTCCTCTTGCCGCGTGGCGCCGTTCCCACAACAAATGGTTTCGAAGCCAGAACTTAAGACCTGCCAGAGTTTTTCTGGAGGTTGCAAGTTCGAATCCTGGGTGACGCAGTTCTTGCGTTTTTCGGGCACGCTGAGCAATGAATGTCATCCCCACCCGGGAATGTCCCGGATAAAGAGGAGGGGATGGGTGTTTGCTGTGGAACGGTGACCACAGTTCAGGGCCAACTGGCTTCCTGCTCTCGGGACGTTCGCGTTCTAGAGGGGGGAGACTGTTGTGAACTGGAAGCACAATTGGTGCGGGATCTGCCATTGAGTATCCTGGCTGCCTAAAGAGGCGAGGATGTGGCAGGTGCTGGCGGCACCGTGCGCAACACAACACGCCTAACATGCCTATATGGGGCTTATGTCCTATAATGGGCCCTGGTACAAAGGTACTGGGAAGATGGCACCTGACATCTCGAGCATTCCTCTTGCCGCGTGGCGCCGTTCCCACAACACCGCTACACAACAGCAACAACAACAACGACCATAATGTTGATAGTAACAGTGTTAACAATATACAATGATAACAACAACAACAACACCAATAACAACAACAACAGCAATACGCTGGGTCGAACCCGCGTGTGTTAAGGGAGCTGGGCACGATGGGCTAGCATGGAGCAGCTTTACGAACTATCCAGCTAACCAACAGGGCCCGCTGCACTGTCTACAAGACCTGCGTGCAGCACGCAGCATGGTTTGCCCCCGCCGGGCGCATGTTGGTGGGGTGCATCGCGCTGACATTGGTCGCGTTCCGTTGCGTTGCAGGTAATTGCGGCACTTCTACTTGGCGTGCGCCTGTTCGGCATGGACGCTCGGCACGCCACCGTACACCTGGCGCGTGGCTCGTATAGCACGGCACGCAAGTTGAATTGCTGCGTCTGTTCTGCTGCTTGCGTCGCTGTAGTCGCTGCCTTCTGTGCGGTTGTGAGCGCGGCGATCAGGCTTTCAGGTTCTTCTCACTTCATCGGTTGGTTTTGGCTGTAACAGACCAGGTGTCAGAAGCCAGTGGTAAAAGTCAGGATGTTAGAATTGGGTTATTCAGTACCTCCAGTACTTGAATCCCATATTGTCAGGAACTGTGCAAGGCCCACCAGGGTGGACTAGGTCCTGGGGGTTCACTCTGGGTGCGCGACTTCCAGAGCAAGCAAGCCAGTTGTGACAATTCTCCCCCCCCGGAACGCGAACGTCCCGAGAGCTGCTGGAGTTCTCAGACCCGTCATTTCACCACTGGTTCTAGCACATTTCCTCCTACCCGCACATGAGGGGACTAGAAAGTGCTCCTTGTCAGGATCGAACTGAGCACCTGTGGAACTGTCCACCAGGCTTTACCCCAGAACCGAGCTTCGAAACCATTTGTCAGAAGCCAGTGGTAAAAGTCAGGATGTTAGAATTGGGTTATTCAGTACCTCCAGTACTTGAATCCCATATTGTCAGGAACTGTGCAAGGCCCACCAGGGTGGACTAGGTCCTGGGGGTTCACTCTGGGTGCGCGACTTCCAGAGCAAGCAAGCCAGTTGTGACACCAGGCTTCGTAGTATTCGTAGTCCTTTTCGGGTGGGCGGTTTCTTTTGTTGCGTTATCTTCCCAATCTTTTGCAACCCGCCCGGTTCTTTTGTTAGCATGAGTTTCAAAGATTTGGGAAGATAGTACTACAATAGGACTGCCTTGGCCAGGGTTCTATTGGCGAGGGCTTGCTTTCTTGTATCAGTATGCGAGGCACAATCGCCCGGCCCCCCGCATCCTGTAAGAAAATGACGTACGGAGATATGCACGTAACACTTCGGTGCTGAAACATCTCGAGTAACCTCTTGCTCGGCCCCAATGCTTACAAATGGTGTCTTCGTCCAGGATGTAAGCTTGGCGCGCTACAGCCTCGCTTCTATACCTTAGGGAACGGGGCGCGAGGCGGTGGGAAACGAGTGGAGTGACCACTCGTTTACAACCGCCAACGACGGTTACACACAAGCGCCTCGAGCCCGTTCCCTGAGGTATAGAAGCGAGGCTGTAGCGCGCAAAGCTGACACATCCGGCTGCTGACGCAACTGTGACCACCTGCTGCCGCTGCGCTCAGTGATCAGCGCCGCACCTCGCCGCCACGTCGTAGTTCCAGTGACCGGTCAGCTTCAAGACCAGGTCCTTTGTGCCAACGTGACCCGTTCCACCACCCGGAACCAGCCCAACATATATGTGGCCAATCGCCGGAGTGTACCTGCACACAACACGTAACAAGTGCAGGACTTCCAGGCGCACCCATCCGCATACGGACAGGTTTTCTTGGCCTAAGGCGAGGCGATTAAAGCGTATTCGTATGTGTGTATGTTTGTGTGCTTCTGTTTGTGTGTGTAGTGTGTGTGTGTGCGCGCGCGCCAAGCCCGTTGGAGAGCAGTCGAGGTTGCAAGGAACAGATTACGCCACGTGAATCAAGGGGGTGCCTATTCACCTTGGCTTGCACAAGACGGCAGATGTTATGGCTGAAGCTGCTGACACCCTCTGCCGCACACACGTGTTTTCACGTTCATACGCACATTCGATTCGTTAGTTGATCTGCACACGTACCTTGGGTAGAGGTAGCAACAGCTTCAGCTACTTATTCATCAGTACAAACCAATGATGTGCGTGGAATGCGTGTTGTGGTACCAGCATGACGTTCATGTAGTGCGGTCTACAGACGGGTACAGGACCTCACATGCATGGTCATATGCACGGCGGTGGCCCTTTGTGATGACACCTGCAAAACGCTCTATTGCACGCTGGTGAAACGTTGACGCACGTACGTAGCTAGGGCTCCATAACGTGCTAAGGCTTGTCACGCTCATCAGAAACGTTAGACATACGCTCCGGCCATACACGTACCTTGGGTGTAGGTGGCGATGCCAGTGCCCATAACGGCCAGTCCATGTCCTGCAGGGATGGCCAGTGAGTGCCGCCAATCACGCGAATCTTAGTACGCTTTGTAGGCCGTACCAGGCACATTGCATTGATGCGTTACAGGCCGCCGGCCAACAAATGCGAGCCGGGATTACTATTGCTATCAAAAAAGGGGAAACGTTACGCTTGGGTCATACCCGCGTGTGTTAAGGGGCCAGAGGTGATGAGCCGTCAGCAGGGCTCTGCGGCTTTACAAATCCGCCTGGCACCATCCTTTTCCATGCTCTCGGTCATGACGCCGGCATGTTCGGCTTGATCCGGCTACGGGCATGCTCCGCTCCGCCCACTCGCTCCGCCTGGTTGGCAGCATAGCCCCCGCCTCTAAGGGTGGTCAGCTATGCCCAGGACGGCATTTCCCCCCGCAAGTAGAAAGTTGCAGGTTCAAGGATTTGAACTCGCAACCTCCCGATCCATAGCGATGTCACCAATGACATTAGCACTATGAGTCCCGGCCAACTCGGACCTTTGGGGATTGCTATCATCATTGCGTTCCGCTGGGACAAGGCCCGCGTGGATTTAAGCCCGTTAGTAAGACGACGTGCACTCCTACGTTACACGCGGCCACTAGCTCAACCAGCTCGTGCACGCAGCGAGCGCCACACGCTTTCGCGTCTGAGCTAGGGGGGTTCCCTGCAGAGCGTAGATCTACCAACAACAACATACAGCCAGTGGACTGAAAAGATACACACAGTGAACAACCACCACCTTAAATGCACGGGTCCCCGTTCTCGATGTATGGGGCGACGGCTACTCTTACGAAGGACGGGTAGCAGTCCTACGGTGGCTGGGTAGCTCGTAAGGCTGCTCCGTACGTACTAGCCCATCGTGCCCAGCCCCCTTAACACACGCGGGTTTGACCCAGCGTATTACTATTACAAAAACAACAATAACAACTATTACAATTATTGTTGTTATCATTATCATAGCAGTCCTACCTTATCGACTTCCGCATGCGGCCCCTAGCCATACCCTCCCCGTCAGCACTTGAAAAGTCACATAGTGGGGTTCGAATCCACAACGGCTACCCCGCTCCTGCACTAAGGGTATAAAGGGGGAGAGGCCCAGCACCGGTGCCTAGCCCCTTTATTCGGTGCAAGGTTTATTCCCTTGGGTACTGTTGTTGATGTCATCATCATTGATACCAGCATTACGACTGCTATTGCTATCGTCATCATCAATGAAATCAATGATAGCAATAATCAATATTCGGTGCAAGGTTTATTCCCTTGGGTACTGTTGTTGATGTCATCATCATTGATACCAGCATTACGACTGCTATTGCTATCGTCATCATCAATGAAATCAATGATAGCAATAATCAATAAACATAACAATAACAAAAACAATTATAGCAATAAAAATGGTTGTAAAAAGAACAGTCTGAATAACAACAATGTATGCCAACAATGCTATGAACAAGAGCAACAACAACAACAATAACGATGATATGTTATTGTTCTGATTCGAACGCGGCACGACCTCCAGAACTGCCTTGGCCAGGGTCCTCTGCTGCCTGGCGGGGGGGGGGAAAACAAAGGTGGCTGCCATTCTCGACGTCTGTATCAGTGTCACCACCAACCAGACCAGCGTGCAGCGCGCAGCATGGTTTGCCCCCGCCGGGCGCACGCTGGCGGGGTGCATCGCGCTGAGTTGGGTCGCGTTCCGTTGCGTTGAGGGTGATTGTGGCAAGATAACAAGAATAATCAATAATGATAATGATAACAAAGATAGCAACTACAACAATAAAGATAACAATAGTTTACGCAGTGGTCACACCGGAGTGTATTTCAGCTGCCGGGTCGCACGAGCATGATCGTGAGATTACCAGAACCTGAAAGCCTGACCGCCGCGCTCACAACCGCGCAGAAGGCAGCAACGCAATCAGCAGAACACACGCAGCAAGTGAAGGTGCGTGCCGTGCTATGCGAGCCACCCGCCTGGTGTACGCTGGCGTGCCGAGCGTCCATGCGCATGCCAAGTCGAAGTGCCACAACCACGTATCTCCCGCCAGTGGAAGGAAAAGCTGGACGAGGCCACGCGACGACATAAATTCGTGGAGGTGGCTGGCATGCGAGAGGTCTCGGGTTCGATCCCCATAGGGGTCGGGAGATTTCCGGTATGTCTGTTGGTGGTTGCTGTCTGTCATCAGGCGCAGCCCCCATGCTGCAGACATTAAGAAATTCTCCGTAGGTTGGTTTTGGCTATAAACGACCAGGCTTCTCAGCTGTCCTTCTCGGGTGGGTTGGTTCTTGTGCATGGGTTTCAAATGATTGGGACGATATCAATTAACTACGTACATGTATGTGTCGCATCGACAGATTGTCCCCGGGCCGGCAAGCGTTTGGCTGCGGATTCCTGGAATCGACAGTGCGGGGAACTGCTCGTGGCCCAAACGGCTTCCGCCTACTCCGGCCAACTGTACCCTCTCCGTCTGGACCAGTCATACCTACCAATGGCAGCGCAATGCAACTACAGGCACGTAGGAATCAAGTAATCCGGGGACAACAAACACCCTCAGTCTACTCAGTCTACTCAGTCAGCCTGCAAGTGCTGCCTGCGTTGCGTGCATTAATGTGCCGTGCGGCTGGCCAATCATGCAAGGCAGTTACAACTCCAAACTCATGCAAGGTAGCAACAACTCCAAAAAACTCAGGACTGCTCCATACAGATTGCTGGAGCCCCTTTGGTACGTACCAGGTGGACATGATCCAGCCGCCTAACATCGCGTCACCTGAAGTCCACGCGGCATACACCGGGACGTAGCCGAATGTCAGTCCGACCTTATCCGCCTGCTGGGAGCCATGCATGGCTGACCGCTGGCAGGGACCTCGACTACCTCGACGATGTTGCTAGCATAGCAGTGTTGCATGTATGCATTCAGTGTGAACCAAACATGGAGCAGCACATGCTTTATGGATTCACTACAGGCACAACAGGCATGCGGACGTCGGCGTATCATTTTGTTGGTAGGGCTTGGCTGTGCATGCGCACGCAGGCTGGTGTGGCAGTAGCCAGGCATGACAGGTGCGCACCAAAGTTCAGCCAGGAAAACATCTCTGGCTTGGTATTGTTTGCTGCAGCCCAGGAAGCAATGTCTTCAGGATCCGGAAAGTCTGCGGTGCCTGCGGTACCATGTGGAAACGACAGCAGCCAGGTCAAGTGCCGAAAAAGCACTGCTCAGTCCTAAAGTGGCGCGCGTGGCTGCACCATCCCCATACCAGCGCTGTGGTATGCCATGCATGGTGCGGCGGATAGCCACAGACACCCCTTCCAACGGCTGCACAGGGCTAAACGAGTCGCTTAGCGCTCATCCCCCGCTAATCTCCCTGTGCGCGCTGCCTAATCGCCGGTCGCTTAGGAGGTCGCTTCAGAGTCGCTTCAGAGTCACTTACTAGTTTCCTATTTAAGGACCCCAGTAAGTGTTGAGTTCTCCGTTTTGGCCGTTTTGGCCGTCGAGGCGTCGCGACAACTGAGGTTTTTTTCGCGTAACATCACTAACATCAGTAAGCTGCAAAGTGTGAAGCGGCAGTGGCCTTGCACGCGTCGGGCGCAGCATGCGACGGGCAGCTTGCGGGCCCCTGCTTGCTTGGAAATGTTTCTCGAGCGTGTCGAGGTGCAGTGTTGCGGTTTGGGCTGTAAGTTGACCGGTGCCGTGGCCTGATTCTTAAGAACCCCAGGCCCCGAACCTCCAGCCCTACTCCAGTTGTAACTCCCAATTGACCCCCAGTTCTGTCCTCTCCTCTGTCCAATTGTCACCCGGAACCCAGACGGACGGTGGTTTGTGAAGGACGCAGGGCACAGCATTCCATGGCTGCAGCAGGGGCAGGTGAAACGCGTGTGTGCAAGCGGGACGGAGTAGAGGGCAACAGCTGATAGAACGGAGCGAGTCCTTCAACAAGGAGCCTGCCGTGTCCCATTGCACAGGCTTGGTGGAAGCGGTGCAGCGCAGCGGGCCTCGCCTCCAGAGCAAGTGCGCATCGCGTGCGTCTCACGGAGGTTTAACCCCCCCTGCAGTTAGGTCCTTCACAAGCCAACAACAACAACAATCTTACGCATCGGTCAAACCGGCGTGTGTTTTAGCTGCCGGGTCGCACGAGCATCGCATGTCCGTGAGATAACCGGTTCTTAACGTCTGCAGCAGGGGGGCTGCGCCTGATGACAGACAGCAACCACCAACAGACGTGCCAGAAATCTCTCAACCCCTATAGGGATCGAACCCGAGACCTCTCGCATGCCAGCCACCTCCACGGACTTATGTCGTGGCAAGGCCTCGTCCAGTTTTTCCTTCCACTGGCGGGAGATTTCACAAGCCAACGCTTGTTCGCGTATTATCACTAGTAGTATCAGTTAGCTGCAAAGTGTGAAGCGCCAGTGGCCTTGCACGCGTCGGGCGCAGCATGCGACGGGCAGCTTGCGGGCCCCTGCTTGCTTGGAAATGTCTATCGAGCGTGTCGAGGTGCAATGTTGCGGTTTGGGCTGTAAGTTGACCGGTGCCGTGGCCTATTCTTAAGATTCTTAAGAACCCCAGGCCCCAATATAAACCCCCAGCCCTACTCCAGTTGTAACCCCCAATTGACCCCCAGTTGTGTCCTCCAATTGTCACCCGGAACCCAGACGGACGGTGGTTTGTGAAGGACGCAGGGCAGCGTTTTGGGCACAGCGTTCCATGGCTGCAGCAGGGGCAGGTGAAACGCGTGTGTGCAAGCGGGAGTAGAGGGCAACAGCTGATAGAACGGAGCGAGTCCATCAACAAGGAGCCTGCCGTGTCCCATTGCACAGGCTTGGTGGAAGCGGTGCAGCGCAGCGGGCTTGCAGCAGCTGCCTCGCCTCCAGAGCAAGTGCGCATCGCGTGCGTCTCACGGAGGTTTCAACCCCCCCCCTGCAGTTAGGTCCTTCACAAGCCACCGCTCGTTAAGGACCCCAGTAAGTGTCGAGTTCTCCGTTTTGGCCGTCGAGGCGTCGCGACAACTGAGGTTTTTTCGCGTAATATCACTAATATCAGTAAGCTGCAAAGTGTGAAGCGGCAGTGGCCTTGCACGCGTCGGGCGCAGCATGCGGCGGGCAGCTTGCGGGCCCCTGCTTGCTTGGAAATGTCTATCGAGCGTGTCGAGGTGCAATGTTGCGGTTTGGGCTGTAAGTTGACCGGTGCCGTGGCCTGATTCTTAAGAACCCCAGGCCCCGAACCCCCAGCCCTACTCCAGTTGTAACCCCCAATTGACCCCCAGGTCTGTCCTCCAATTGTCACCCGGAACCCAGACGGACGGTGGTTTGTGAAGGACGCAGGGCAGCGTTTTGGGCACAGCGTTCCATGGCTGCAGCAGGGGCAGGTGAAACGCGTGTGTGCAAGCGGGAGTAGAGGGCAACAGCTGATAGAACGGAGCGAGTCCTTCAACAAGGAGCCTGCCGTGTCCCATTGCACAGGCTTGGTGGAAGCGGTGCAGCGCAGCTAGCGCAGCGGGCTTGCAGCATCGCGTCTCACGGAGGTTTAAACCCCCCCTGCAGTTAGGTTCTTCACAAGCCAAGCTTGTTCCAAAACTAGACTAAGGCTCGCTTAGCGCTCGATCAAGCTAATCCGGGGGCAGCTAATCCCCCCTCGTTTAGGGGCCTCGTTTAGTGCTTAAACGAGGCCGAGCCCACTTGCTGTAAACGAGGCTCGATTAGGGAGGTTGGTGGTTGGTTAAGTGGTTGGTAGGTGAGGTGGTTGGCTGTTGGGGTGGTTGCTCGCTTAGTGGTGGCTCGCTTAGCGCTCGATTAGGCTAATCCGTACGGCACCCGGGCTGGCGGGTGCGCGCTCGCTTAGCGGCTCGCTTTAGCGCTCGATTAGGCTAATCCGTACGGCACGGCATGCGAGGCCTTGTTCGTAAACAGGAATGGCCCGAAGTAAGGCCCTTATCGGAAATCCGAGGTACTGGTATGTACTTGCGGATGGACGGTGCGTACATCCGCGGGATTAATCTTTCTTTCTAATCTTTCGTGCGCTACAGGCCTGTATGCTCCTGTGACAATGTTTCGATGCCAGGGGTGGGGTGGCTCCCTGCTAACCCGGGTTCGAGCATCGGTGAGGTTGAAGGGTTTTCCTTCTGCCACCGGCCCTGCGTGGCAGCAGGCTCGAACCACTAAGTCGCACGGGGCGGGCGGTGTCTGCTCTCATTGGGGCGTGTAACGGCCGAACGGCTTCCGCTGCGGCGGAGGGAACCGGGTCTCAGTTCCAAGCAACCAGCCGCCGAGGAGAGAGCCTGTAGAGCGGCCCCAAATAGGGATTCCTGCCCCCACAGTAACTAAACTGTTGCAGTGGTTGAACACATACGTCCGAGGACGGACGTGTCCTAAAGGTGGGTGTATGTAACAGGCCAGGCCTTGTTCGTACACAGGAATGGCCCCGAAACAAGGCCCTTATCAGAAATCCGAGGTACTGTTATGTACTCGCGGATGGACGGTGCTCACATCCGCGGGATTCCTCTTGCTTTCGTGCGCCGCAGGCCTGCATTCAAGTATGCTCATGTGACACTTATGCTGTAACGACATATTCTTGAATGGACGCATCTGCCCGTTACACATGCTTCTATCGGATTGCCTTGGCCAACTTCAACTGCAACTTCACCCCACTCTTGCAACGCGCTTCACTTGCGGAGGTATGACCATACTGCCAGGATGAGACAGTCCTTTCAAATGGTGGTTTGGCAACAAAATGCACTGCTAGTACGATACAGGCACATCCGCAACCTGATCACGCAGGCTGCGGTACAGCCTCTTTCCCGGTAGCTTAGGGGTGAGCTGTACGGGCTGGCACGAACCATACATCCTTCCCCGTCATCCCTCAATGTACCGCTCCATGGAATCCATTTGCTGCTTACCCAGGTCTTTGAACGACTTCCGGAACGCCTGTACGTACGGCCCGATCTCCTTGTCAAATGGGTAGCCGCCAAGCCCAGTTGGCCACACACCACCTGCAACAAGGCGGGTCAGTGTACGTAGTTAATGTAGTGAACAGAGTTTGAAAACCTACAATCAGAGGGGACAAAAAGAGGCAAACACATGCCAGCATCCAAATGAGTAGCGGCATACAGTAAAAAGCTCAACGATGCATGCATCGACGGTCCAATGCTATGCGGGGATTTCGACAGACGCTATGTAACAGGTGAGGCCTTTTTCGTACACAGGAATGGCCCGAAACAAGGCCCTCATCGGAAATCCGAGGTACTGATATGTACTTGCGGATGAATAGTGCTCACATCCGCGGGATTCCTCTTGCTTTCGTGCACTACAGGCCTGACATTTAAGTATGCTCATGTGACAAATGGTTTCGAAGCCAGGGGTGGGGTGGCTCCCTGCTAACCCGGGTTCGAGCCTCGGTGAGGTTGAAGGTTTTTCCTTCTGCCACCGGCCCTGCGCGGCAGCAGGCTCGAACCACTAAGTCGCACGGGGTTGAGGGTTTCTGCTCTCATTGGAGCGTGTAACGGCCCCACGGCTTCCGCAGAGGCGGAGGGAACCGGGTCTCAGTTCCAAGCGGCCTCGCCAGCTGCAGAGGAGAGAGCCTGTAGAGCGGCCCCAAACAGGGATGCCTGCCCCCCTTACTTATCATTATTATTATTATTATTATTATCATTATTATTATTATTATTATTATTATTATTATTATTATTATTATTATTATTATTATTATTATTATTATTATTATTATTATTATTATTATTATTATTATTATTATTATTATTATTATTATTATTATTATTATTATTATTATTATTATTATTATTATTATTAGTATTATTATTATTGTTATTATTATTATTATCAATATTATTATTTTTATCATTATTATTATTTTTATCATTATTATTATCATTATTATTGATATTACTATTATTATCATTATTATCATTATTATTATTTTTATTATTATTGATATTATTATAATTATTATCATTATTACTATTATTATCATTATTTTTACTATTTATTATACTTGTTTTCACTATCATCATGCCTGCCCCCGCAGTGGCTAAACACGCACGTCCGAGGACGGACGTGTCCAAAAAGGGGGTGTATGTAACAAACGAGGCCTTGTTCGTATACAGGAATGGCCCGACATAAGATCCTCATCGGAAATCCGAGGTACTGGTATGAACTTGCGGGTGAACGGTGATAAAAACAAAAACAACACGCTGGGTCAAACCCGCGTGTGTTAAGGGGGCTGGCCACGATGGGCTAGCATGGAGCAACCCTACGAACGGCTACCCACGTCTGTAAAAAATGGGGTACACTAGAAAAACGCCGCGTATTTACGCGGTACGGCGTACACGCGGCGTTTAGACAGTGCCGCGTATTTGCCGCGCATTTCGCGTACAGGCGGCACCGCGTATACGCGGCAAAACGCGTTACCGCAAACGTATCCGCGTATACGCGGCACCGCGTTTACGCGGCCTTTACACTTTTTACACAGCCCCCATTTTTTTACAGACGCAGCCACCAGGGGAACCAGGTAAACCAGAACGTTGGGGGGGGGGGGCGCCGCGGATGGACGATGCTCACATCCGCGGGATTGCTCTTGCTTTCGTGCGCCACAGGCCTGCATTGAAGTATGCTCGTGTGACACGTGGCGTGACACGTTAGACACGTGGCGTGTTGTTTTTGCAGGTAGGCGCAAAGATGCATGGCTGAAGAGCGCTTGCAAACCGCAGCACTCTACCTTGTCCCTTTAATGGCAGGCATACATATACTGTGAGCAACAGTTAACACACGTGCACCCTTTTTGTTCAAGCCGCAGGCCTGTGGAATGCCTTCATTCGAAATCAAGTAGATAGATCCCTGAGAAACTGCTTGACAAAACCGCAGCCAGCCGTATTTGAATTCCTTTTTTTGCTTGAAGTACATCAAACACATCAGTGCTCCGTATGCAAAACCTAACCCATACATCCAACTGAGCTTGCGTACGCTTGCAGACACGGAAAACCTATGCAAGCTTATGCGACCGAACTCAATCGTGCCTGCTTTTTGAAGTTCATGCCTTGCATGCCTAGGCTGAACTTAAGGACTATGCAGGCATGGAGTTCGGCAGCAATATGTTGGATTCCTGCAACTATTGCACGATGATGATTGATTGCAGATCATGCCGGGCAGAGGACAAGTCTGGCAGTTAGATGGGGCACAATTGGCTCCCAACGTTGTGGGTCTTGCAACTGTTGCAACTAAGGTAAAATTACGATCAAGGCCAAGGGCACGCACAGCCAGCTAGCCCGGCGGCACCTATCATCTAGCTAGGCCTACTAATCAGCTACACTCTTTGGACAACAACGAGTCGCTCCGTCCACAACCGTGGGCCGGTTGCCCGAGTATCTACTTGTTCTAGTTGGCCAGTGGGCCATGGGAAACGCTTCATAGCGTGTTGCTGGTTAGCCTAACCCACATGCACGGCTCATTATGAGGTACGTGGTCAACCTGTTGATTGCATCCTGGAGATAGGGAGTGAGCTGGCTGGCACTACATATAATGTGAGTGTTTTTGTCTGCTAGTACCACAACTACATACGAAGTGGAAGGAAAACCTGGACGAGGCCTTGCCACGACATAAGTTCGTGGAGGTGGCTGGCATGCGAGAGGTCTCGGGTTCGATCCCCATACGGGTCGAGAGATTTCTGGCACGTCTGTTGGTGGTTGCTGTCTGTCATCAGGCGCAGCCCCCCTGCTGCAGACGTTAAGAACCGGTAATCTCACGGACATGCTCGTGCGACCCGGCAGCAAAAACACACGCCGCTGTGACCGATGCGTAAAATTATCATTATCATCATTAATATTGATGTTATTATTATTACATACATATACACGAGCTAGCAGTGCTGCATAAGCTGAATGAGAACTGGGTGCGGTCAGATGTTTCACAGCCTCAAGCGGTGGTTGGGTAACTCGTAAGGCCTTGCTCCCGCACTACGGGAATGAGGCCCAGCGTACTATTATTATTATTATTATTATTATTATTATTATTATTATTATTATTATTATTATTATTATTATTATTATTATTATTATTATTATTATTATTATTATTATTATTATTATTATTATTATTATCATTATTATCATAATTATTAGTATTATCATTATTATAAATATTATTATTATTATCACAGCCTCAAACCAACACATCCTCACTGGTGGTGCATGGGAAACGTTCCGCTACTTGCATGTATGGCAATCCAATCCATGTAACTACAAGGTGGCTAACCCCCTTGCCATTGCCAGTTGCGCAAAGGCTATTCATTATTCACAGCAACCGAAACGCCATCCTCACTCAGGCAGAGGACCCGATGCACATGTGGAGACTGGAGTGTAGATAAGCAAGCCATCTGTTAGCTTGAGCCACACATACACACTATCGCCATGCACCTGCTGCTCACCGCTGTGTGGCATTTTTAGGACCTCGCACTGCATGGAGAAATTGACAAATCCATCGTGCATTGCAGGACCCTCAAGGCAAGGTTGGCCCTCTTGTAGTCGCAGACGTAACTCGCAAGTGGCTCCTTTGCTTGCATTGCCTGCCAGCATGAAGGAGCGGCAACTTGTGGTGGTAACGGATAAAAACAACTAAAGTAACAATAAGAAAAACAAAAACAAAAAGATAGAGATAACAACAACAATGATAAAGATAATAATAAAAACAACAACAGTAATAACAATACTTAACAACAATAACAATAACAATACGCTTCCCCCAAAGGTCCGAGTTGGCCGGGACTCATAGTGCTAATGTCATTGGTGACATCGCTATGAATCGGGAGGTTGCGAGTTCAAATCCTTGAACCTGCAACTTCCTACTTGCGGGGGGAAATGCCGTCCTGGGCATAGTTGACAACCTTTATAGGCGGGGGCTGAAAAGCTGCCAACCAGGCGGAGCGAGTAGGCGGAGCGGAGCATGCCCGTAGCCGGATCAAGCCGAACATGCCGGCGCCATGACCAACAGCATGTATGGAAAAGGATGGAGCCAGGCGGACTTGTAAAGCCGCAGAGCCCTGCTGACGGCTCATCACCTCTTGCCCCTTAACACACGCGGGTATGACCCAACCGTAACGTTTCCCCCTTTTTCTTTAACGGGCAGGGCTCCCCTTGGGGCCATGTAACCTACCGTAACCATAACCAAACATGTAGTATGCAGTTACCCGCGCATGTTAGTTTTAGCTGTCGGTTCGCACTATTCGCACGTGCACTGTGTCCGTGAGAGCACAGGTTCTTATCACATGCAGCAGGGGCCTCGCTCGCCAGTAGGACCCTGGCCAAGGCAGTCCCGTTGTAGTATTATCTTCCCAATGATCCCAGTTTTTTGAAACCCATGGCAGTATGGGGTAATCGGCAACCGCCTTCTGGAGGTCGTGGGTTCGAACCCCACTGTGTGACTTTCAAGTGCTGAAGGGGAGAATACGCCGGGGTCATGCGGGAAGTCGGGAAGGCAGGACTGCTACTTCGTAAGAGTGGCCGTCGCCCCATCGAGAAATAACAGCAACAACAACAATAATGATAATCGTAATAATCGCAATAACATAACAAAAACAACAACAACAACAATAATAATAACAAAGATAACAATAACAATAACAATAACAATGCAGACGGGGGCCTGCATAGGAACCACCAATCACACCAACAGACGGCAGGAAGGTCTCTGACCCCTATAGAGATTGAACCCAAGACCTGCATACCAGCCACTTCCACGGATCCAATCGTACCAATTTCTCGTCCAATGTCTTGTTCCACTGGCGGGAGATACAAGCAGCCACCAGGTTGGGCCTCGTTACCTGTTTCCACCGGCTGAAGCAGGTACACTCTCCAAAGCCGCAAGCTGCTTTGCATGCACATGCTATGAGCAGTAATAATGGTAGGGTAGGATCTACGCAGCATACCGACCATGAGTTACCGAATGCAGGCTGGCCACTATAGCCAGTACCGTGCATGGCCTCATTGCAGCACAGATGGCCATCTTACATTTCCGAGTTTAGCGAGCCGAATCGGCTGGCTGGACGACAATATGTACATAAGCTCATTCCGTACTACCCGATCTATCAAGCGGCACGTGATCAATGGCTGCCCTTACCGTTGATGCCCCTGCCAGGCGACCTGCGTACTTGAAGGATAGCGCGGTTGAAGGCGTCGAAACTGGTCAGGTCGACCCACCTGGCGATGCAACAAGCAACGCGGAACGCCTGGGAAACGAACCAAGTGGAACGGTGACAGTGCGATCATACATTGCATCCCGTTTCCGATGATAAGATGCTGAGCGCATGGGCGTGTGTGATGCGGAACTGGAGCTGACCGACCAGCACACATTCGTTAGAGGAACAGGCCGCCCGGTGCAAATGCTAGCTCTTCAACGTTTATGGGCCTGTGTGAACCAAACAACTCTGGTGACCTAGGCCCCTGCATCCACTCAAGCAAGCAACATTTGCAACTTGTATGTATGTATGTATGTATGTATGTATGTATGTATGTATGTATGTATGTATGTATGTATGTATGTATGTATGTATGTATGTATGTATGTATGTATGTATGTATGTATGTATGTATGTATGTATGTATGTATGTATGTATGTATGTATGTATGTATGTATGTATGTATGTATGTATGTATGTATGTATGTATGTATGTATGTATGTATGTATGTATGTATGTATGTATGTATGTATGTATGTATGTATGTATGTATGTATGTATGTATGTATGTATGTATGTATGTATGTATGTATGTATGTATGTATGTATGTATGTATGTATGTATGTATGTATGTTGTATGTATGTATGTATGTATGTATGTATGTATGTATGTATGTATGTATGTATGTATGTATGTATGTATGTATGTATGTATGTATGTATGTATGTATGTATGTATGTATGTATGTATGTATGTATGTATGTATGTATGTATGTATGTATGTATGTATGTGGCCATTGACGATCACCGCACATACACTCCACTCGCACAGCGCGCTTTCCCGCATGCATTCCAGTATTCAGAACAGCGTATCTTCTCCTTCTAACAAGTACATGTCCCCGGTACCCTTGCTGCAGACGTTTTCCTTAAGCGCCAGGTTTGCCGCACGTTCAAGCATTAACTTTCGACGTATGAGCATAGCAAAGGAGTTGAAAGGTAACTTTCGCCGTACTGCGAAGGCGTTTTTCTTTACCAGTGTCGTACAGCATATGCCCATCGTAAGAAGATCTTGTCAGGTGGCGGCGTTGCTGGCCCGTTCCATTTCTTTCCTCTTTAGCTTGCTTCTCCGTGTGTGCAGCCATTCTTGGCAACTATGCGGATCCACCGGCCAAGGCTGCACAGCACTTGTCGCCCGCTCACGCCCTTCCTCTGCCGTTTCGGGCTTCTTAGTGTGTTTTTGCGTGAGCGGTGCCGTTTTACTTCCCGCCCACCGCCCTCTTTTTGCTGCGGTGGTTTCCCATCCGGTTGGGCACTGTGGTGGTTTTCCTCGTGTTCCTTGTTGCTTCGCTGTGCTCTGGGGGTGGAACGCATCGGCGCCGACTCGTGCAGACTGAAAATCAACCGGGTTTTGGGGGGTTCCGGGGTCCTCTTCTCGCAGGACATCGCAAGTGGCTCGAGCACCGGACACCAACCCAAGCTGGACATTAGCAGTGGGAATTAGCCGAGCAGCCGGAGCCGTCTTTGGTTTGTTTGGGTTGTTTCCAACCGTGTTGTCCTAGTTGTCCCCGGCCCCGGCAGGGTTTTTACGTTCCCGGTTCCCTTTCATTTCCCTGCCGTGTTTGGGGCCTAAGTCGCAACCTGTAACGGTGAACCGGGCGTCGCGACTGAGTTGAGCAGACAGATGAATCTCAACGCATCAGCCGTAGCAGTCAAAGGCGAAAGAGCTGATCACTTTAACTCCACATGCCGCGTGGCGGCATCCCGTAACCTCGAGGACGGGAGGTATGTGATCTGTCCTGTGGCCATGCTGCTTGCCCGCCGGTATGTGACCATTACAGATCCCGTGGACTGGATGATGCACTAGGATTTGACGGCACATACACTTTGCCATCCGATGATCGTAAGCATGAGCCTTGCATGCATGCACTCAGGCAAGCGACCCCAATGCAGTCTGTGCCGGCACTTAGCGGTGGTGAAGCGTTTTGGTTTATGCGCACCAGCTGTGGTTCACCGGCCAATCCAAGGACGCGTTGCGCCGTTTTTAGAGTTCCCTGGGACCGGGCTACGCAAAACAAAGGAGGACCGGGGCTACGCAAAACAAAGGAAGCAATAAGCGCGCGAAAGCACATACAACTTGCTTGGCCTTGATACCGAGCATCCAGCTTAGGGCCCTTTGCCATATATATGAGTAGGGCACATCAACCCTGATTTGAGGAGCACATGACCCACCTTGGGTCGTTGACAGGCCGCATCCTCACAGCAATTGAAGAACAACGGCCGTCCTGCCACTGCTGACAGCAACGTGTCACCAAGCATAGGTTGATCATCCATAGCAAATTTGCCATCTGGTCTGCCTGTGGAAAAAGGATACACAGTACACATTTTGTCAGAACTGGCCGCGTCAGTAGTGGGTTAAGGGATCAGAGGTTGGTGAGACGCGGCAGCCAGGCAGTGATGTCCTGCTAAACAATCGCCTGGCCACTGCTGGCACCATGCTTTTTCCACGCTCGGTCTGTCCCCATACATAGCCCATAGCCCATTGATGGCATCGGCGGCTTCGGCTTTTCCGGCTACTGGCATTCTTCGCTTATTACCCAGGCTTCGCCTACGTGCTCCTGGTTAGCACCATAGCCCCCGCTCAACGGGTTGTCAACAATGCCCAGGTCGGCATTTTCCCCGCAGGTAGAAAACTTGCAAGTTAAAGACTCAGACCCGAAACCTCCTGATCCATAGCGGTGTTCAAGATCGACGCTAACACCGGTTGTGAACTCCGCACAACTTGGACCCGCTTTTGGGGGCGCCGGCCATATGCAGGGCCATATGGCCCACACAGCGCACACCAGCAGGCAATCCACAATGCCTGAAAATGAAGCGCGGTCCAGCCGGGCATGTCACATAATCATTACCTCTAGTGGCTCACATTTAGCCTTACAATCAAAACAAGAACAACAAGAACAATAACAACAGCAATAACAACAATAACAATAACAACGATAAGAATCGAAAAAACAATCATCTTCCGCAGCGGTCAAACCGGCGTGTGTTTTAGCTGCCGGATCGCACGAGCATGTCCGTGAGACCGGTTCTTAGCGTCTGCAGCAGGGTGGCTGCGCCTAATGACAGACAGCAACCACCATCAGACGTGCCAGAAATCTCTCGACCCCTATGGGGATCGAACCCGAGACCTCTCGCATGCCAGCCACCTCCACGGACTGATGTCGTGGCAAGGCCTCGTCCAGTTTTTCCTTCCACTGGCGGGAGATACGTACAAGCACTGCAGGGCGATCCCACTTTACGGGTAGCGGCACGCACCGCACGCGTGCATCAGATGGATACGTCGCAGTGCTCGTGATTCAATTCAGCAGCAAGAATGAGCTCTTACAGAGATAGGCTCAGGCTCTCCAGCAGGATGCCGACCGAAAGGTCATCATCATGTTTGACCTGTTGAACAATCAACATGCGTAAGCTGCGACATCCTGAAACATCGTACCGCTGCCCGGTTGCCAACGGCGGTGCGGTAGCGGTAGCTCACCCTGCGTTAGTGCCAGGGAGATGTTTGCCAGTCCGCTAGAATTCTCGGCCCAGCGAACTGCAGTATTGCAAGCAGCAGTCAGGCTAAGCACATGGCTGGGGCTCGCACCCTCATTGAGAGGCCTCGCAGTTGTGAATGATCATCGACCTTGAAGAGACTTTGGTCCAAGCTATGATGAGCCAAGCAAGAAGAACCTTCAGATGATCCACCAAGACGTCCGCACCGCTGCCTGTGCAACGGACGACAGCCGATCGTCTATGCATCCTATGCGTTGTGAACGATTGAACAACAGAATGCAATACACAGATGAGGGCTCATGTGGCCGCCTGCAGCTAACTGACAATCGATGCATACAGCCTGACGACACGTCGCCCATTCTACCCATTCAGCGTGCGGTGCCCATATACATGCAGCTCTGAGAGACTGTTACCAACGGATGCGGTACTGCATGCTGGGGCCTACGGCTGGCATCATTGCGGACTATGGCATTGATTGAAGCCAAAGCTGATCGACAAGCCTCTTCCCTGCGTGTACAGGGATGCATCACGCACGTTACGCCGCACAATAAGTTGGCAAATATGTATCAGCCATACGGCCATCCGTCCACACCTGCGCGATGCACATCTCATAGAGAACCCAGGCCGCGGGGCCATTGCTTGTGGCGTTCTGCGCAGCTTCAAAATCAGGTGCGGCGGACGCTATCAGCTATATCAGCATAGCATCATGGTAGTTGAAGAGTACACGCTGAGCGGGACGGACGCCTGCTTTGGTGTACAGATATCATGGACAGACACCAGTTATTTATTGTCTCTTGTGCATTAACTGTACATCATCAGAGTACATCATCACAGTACGTAAACTACATGAACCAGTAGGTGGCGGTGTCAAGCGAAGCCGTGCCACAATTCACGGGCCGGCCTGGCGCGTCTGTAAAAAACATAGGCCCGTGTTGACATCGTGTTAACATGGCCATGTCAACATGGATGTGTCACACGGCACCGTGTGCGTCCGTGTTGACACGGTGCGGTGTTGACATGGGCCCGCCGCCGTGTTAACACGGCCGTGTTCACCGGTGGACGGCCATGTTGCAACACGGTATCGTGTTGAACACCGACTGTTACCGTGTTGCACATGGCGCAATGTCAACACGGTGGCTTGCCGTGTTTGAACATGGCACCTTGTTAACACGGACCCAAAACATGGTGCCATGTTGACATTGTGTGTCACACGGTGCCGTGTGCAAACACGGGGCTTTTCGTGTCAACATGGCCCGAGAGAGTTTTAACAGACGCGACGGATCTCCATGTTGTATGAGCTCGAAGCGCAACAAACCCTGGCATCGGCAGGAAAGGTAGTCCCCAGCAGTGGTCAATGGTGCCGGCCCCACACCGCGCGCGGGGCCATGGCGGCACCTCGCGGTCTATCTGCTGAAGTTTGTATGTAAGCACCTTACCTGTTTTTTGCTTGAAGACATTTCTGGTCGCAAGCCCTGCCTTGCATAGCGGAATGTGCTCGGCACCGTTTCCCAACAGGGACCGCTGGGCGTCTTCCGCCGCGCACCCGAGCAGCGCTCGCCTTTGAAGGCGTCGGCAATTCGTACTGGCTCGACTCGACGACCGTTTGGCGGCGCTTACAGAAATCTGCTTTTCTGCATGCTGCCACCGCGTGTGCGCGTATAGCAGCTACGTTAAGCCCGCGTATAACAGCTACGTTAAGCCCCGCCGCATCATTCGGCCTGCTGGCCTTCGCAACTGACAGGACCCGGCGCAAAAGCACTGTTTGCCATTTCCACCATCTGCTCGGTAGTCAGCATGTATTAGTACAAAGTAGACGATTTGGACCCGCCCGTGCCCATGCAACTCGACAGTGAACGCCACCTTGCCTGCACGTAGACGAATCCACTATTCGCAGCCCATCCAGATTCTTGTTGGATGAACATATTGATTTGGTTCAGCGGAGGTGCCTTGACCCGGCTGTACCAACCCGACAACGGGATCAGGTCCACGTCCGCCGCCAAAGTGTTGTAGCCAAGCACAACGGCTCGAGCAGCTGTGTAGAACTACAGGCGAGTTGGTGCGTGGGGGAGGGGCATGAATAAGAACAACACATCTCCCGCCAGTGGAATGAAAGACTGGACGATCCCTTGCCACGACTGGACGATCCCTTGCCACGACTTAAGTTCGTGGAGGTGGCTGGTTAGCAGGAGGTCGCGGGTTTGATCCCCATAGCCGGGTGTCAGAAACCTTCCTGCCGTCTGTTGGTGGTTGCTTCGCAGCCCCCGTGCTGTAGACGATAAGAACCGGTCTATCGGTGTTTTCACGGACATGCGCGTGCGACCTGGCAGACAAAACACGCGCGGTTGACCTCAGCGTAACACTTGTTTTTTGAGCAACACGCAAGCAGGGGATCAAGCCGCGACGGACACACGGACTAGACACGTATTACCAATAGATGGCAAGCGGATGGCGCCTACGCACTACTAAGCACAAGGCGGACGTGTACGTTATCAGAGTGGACACATGAGACTTGCTCGTTACCTAGGTCTTTACGTACTACGGCCCAGGATCACAGTTCAGTAATTCGTGTCCTGGTAGTCCTGGGGAACTGCATTCAGCAGGTAAACGTGCGGTGTATGTAGGAGGTGCGTTGCTTGGAAGCTTAGCGGCGTGCCACCTGCGTGTACCGTGATGCTGTGTTACAACACGATTAAGTTTGTGACGGACTCTGTCCATCCGAGAATATGCCGTTCGTGCATAAGTACCGTGGCAACGGTCCTCGGACATGCGCAATACACCTTTTCCCCCAAGTGCCGTGCACTTAGGAAATTGGGTTGTTACAATTTGGTTTCCGAAGCTAGGACGCGGGTTCAAATCCTGGAAAAGCCAGGTTTTGACCCTTGCCTTAGGATGTTCCGCGTGTTTTCCTTAACCCCAGCGCGCTTGCGCGCTAACAGCACTTCGCTGCATGCGAGTCATGGTCGCGGAGGCAATAGTCCTTGCAAGTGCAGGGCAATGTCAATAAGTCCTTGCCCAGGGTTGATGAGGCTTGGCAGTGAGACCCAGAGTGGCAGTAAGTCCCGCCGCTGACGCCCTGCGCTCCGGGCAACAAACCTACGGGTGCCACGTTGAGCAAGAGTATCTACGTGATGCTGGCCATTGACAGTGCGAGTCCTCATGGGAAAAAACAAGCATGGGCTCGCGAGGACGCTTCGCAGTTAAGTGGGGAAGAGTGTGACGGACTCTGTCCATCCGAGAATATGCCGTTCGTGCATAAGTACCGTGGCAACGGTCCTCGGACATGCGCAATACACCTTTTTCCCCCAAGTGCCGTGCACTTAGGAAATTGGGTTGTTACAAAGTTCATCAGTGGTGCCCTTAAGAGCTCGAGTTTGGGGGCTGGGGCGCCTGGTTGTTGATTTCGATAAGGCAATGTAGGACCCCCTGGACGGAAGTCGATCAGCGACATTTCATGCAACGTGTTGTGGTTGCGAAGCAACCGGCAAATCGTCTGTTGTCCCTGGAGCTCTCACAGTATTCTTTTGTCACGTACGGCGGGTTTGACTGGCACTACAACAAGGATAAGGCAACCCTGGAGCTTATCTCCCGATTGGCGGCGCCTGGCGGATGAGCTCGTCTTGCGCGGCAGCCTATGTCTCCGTGGCAGTGGGCATTAACGGAGGAGACTCATGTTGGGATTTGATCCCGTGGCAGCGGCTCATTGCCCCGCAATTCTCTAGCTATTCCCACACCTCGCTCCACCACGCTCCCAACGCGCGCGCCTTCGGCGTGCCTAACATCCCCGTCGGTGCGTGGCATCAACGGCCTCTTCCCCAAGTACGCCGATGTCGCTTATGTCTGGGTTGTCTGGGCTTAGCAAGGTGCGTTGGGGTTAGCGTGCGTGGCAAACTGGCCGTTTGCCGAGTTTGCCGCCCTTGCAACCATTCCCATTTCTTACCTTCCACCATGTTGGCGGATTGGTGAATAGGTGCTTGAGGTACGGCAGTGATATGGCGCCATAGAGTACCTGACCCCTGCATTGAGGACAAACCATGCAGCGGTGGGCGATGGTATTGCAATGCTTGGCTTGCTTGCTTGCTAGGTAGCACAAGGCGCTAAACCCTTCACTTGGCAAAGGCGTGGTACTGTTGCTTGCAATTGGAGTGGCGTGCACATCCTTGACCAGGCCTTGGCGGATGCGCTTCTCTCATTGCTGCTGTAGGCTGTTATGTATTGCTATCGGACATACGGCTAGCAGGATCTGAAAAAAGATCACGTACTTGTACCGTACTGCGTCTGCAAAACATAGGCCCGTGCTGACACCGTGTTAACATGGCCATGTCAACATGGATGTGTCACACGGCACCGTGTGCGTCCGTGTTGACACGGTTCGGTGTTGACATGGGCCGCCGCCGTGTTCACATGGCCGTGTTTACACGGTGGATGGCCATGTTGCAACACGGTATCGTGTTGAACACCGACTGTTACCGTGTTGCACATGGCGCAATGTCAACACGGTGGCTGGCCGTGTTTGAACATGGCACCTTGTTAAAGCGGACCCCAAAACATGGTGCCATGTTGACATCGTGTGTCACACGGTGCCGTGTGCAAACACGGGGCTCTTCGTGTCAACATGGCCCGAGTTTTTAACAGACAGTGTCTGTGGCCTAACGTCATGAACAGCAGTAACGAAACGGCCGACGTGATGCACTGCGTCTCGCCATTCACAAGCGGCTCCCTAGTAGGGACATACATAACAATAAACAATAACAATACGCTGGGTCAGACCCGCGTGTTAAGGGGGCTGGGCACGATGGGCTTGAATGGAGCAGCCTTAACAAACTACCCAGCCACCAGGGGAACCAGAGTGGGGGAGGGGCGCCTAGCCGGCGTCCCCTGGCCTGGGGCCGCCGCTTGCCACGGCGGGCCTGTCCCGGGTAGGGACATACACATGTTGAACGGCAAGGCCTGCATGGGCCAGCGGCTTGGATAGCTCTGTCCAGGGAGAAAACAAACAGCATCACACGTCAGACTGCCTACTTATGCACTGCCTTATGCACTGATGTGCACTGCGGTGTAGCCTTGAGCTATCTTCCTGGTAATCGTACTAGTAGATTGCGACTTTTGTATGTGCTAGTACATATCCAACAGCAGCTGTCCCTTTCCGGGGGCGGGTTCGTTTGCACGGGTTCCAAAGATTTGGGAAGATCGTACATGTCCAACAACTACATTCCGGGCAAGAGAAAGAAAGGCCGCTTCCGGGGAGGCGCCCTGGCGTGACCGTTACATCGCACCGAGTGTTGCAGCATAACAACAACAGTACGCAAGGGTAACAGCCTCGCGTCGGTTCAGGGGGCTGGCACGCTGGGCTTCTCCCGTAGTGCAGGAGCGGGGCCCTGCCCAGACGTTGCAGCACTGCCGTCGAGGGGGAGAAGAGTGGCGCTGAGTTCGTTAGCCGTGCACATAACTTGTGCTGTTGCAATTCATAGTGTTAAGCGCGAACATTAGGTCCTCTGCCTCGGTCGCGGGCTCGTCAGGCAGGTGTGAGCTTTATGCGGTGTCGCCTGTCGCCCTGAATAACATCAATAACAACAATAACAATGTTACGCAGCGGTCAAACCGGCATGTGTTTTAGCTGCCGGATCGCACGAGCATGTCCGTGAGATTACCGGGTTTCAACGTCTGCAGCAGGGGGGCTGCGCCTGCTGATAGACAGCAACCACCAACAGACGTGCCAGAAATCTCTCGACCCCTATGGGGAATCGAACCCGAGACCTTCTCGCATGCCAGCCACCTCCACGAACTAATGTCGTGGGCAAGGCCTCGTTTTCCTTCCACTGGCGGGAGATGATAGTCGCCTGAACCTTGTCCCCACAGGAAGGGGAAACGTGTGCTGTGTGCACGCAGATGTGCGAGTTGTGTGCGCGTGCGCGCAAGTGTGCGCAGCAAGCAACAAAACCCGCCGTTACATTCTTTTCAGCAGGCCGCCCGGTCCGACACACGACGTGCATCGATACTCCGACAGCTGCGACGTAGCCCACCTGCCGCAGCTGAGGGAGGCTGAAGGGAGCGCAAACGCACTCATTCCTACAGACGGCTACGCATGTACGCTGGCCTACAAGCCAGTCGGTCCCTCTGCTCGGTCTAAGCGCACGGCCGCTGGCCGTTCGATTACACCGTCCATCCCGGGAAAGCGCTTTCTCTGCAGCCCTCCACGTGAGTGAACGTTTGCCGGCCAGGTGCAGCCATATTGAACCTTATTGTAAGGTCATGCAGCGGCTGCGTCTCTAGCTCGGCTTTGCAGCGCCGCCATAGCAGCGTTTGGAACATTGGGCAATCGACATAAGCCTGCTTGGAACAGGCAGCGGTTGCGCGGCTCAGCAGGCCAGGGGCAAAACAGCAGGCAAGGAGCAAAACAGCACAGGGCGCACCTAAAGTTCCTGCGCCGTTTGCAACGAGTTGCAGGCTTTTTGGTGCAGCAGGATGAAGCCTCCAGCGAATCCGTTTGCCTGTACATCGGATTTCATGTTGAAGTAGTTGAACGGCAAAAGCCCAGTACGTGTCCATGCACGGCACAACTCCGTACGCCTCGAAGGACGTACCGTCGGAGTTGATGGCAGTCACGCATACCTACCCGCACAACATGAAAGACGCATACTACTACTACTACTACTACTACTACTACTACTACTACTACTACTACTACTACTACTACTACTACGGTAGGGCTGCACTCGCTCATACATATGATCTTCCCAATCTTTTGGATCCCGTCATGTATAGAGTAGTGCTAGTAGTGGTGCTATGTATCCAAGCTTGCGGCGCATAATCAAACTCACGTCCTGTCGTCTGTGAAGCGCTGATGATACAGCTACAGCTGATATTTCCATGGACATGGTGCCACGGTGCAAGAACATGGCGCAGTTTGGAGCACTGGTGGTGACCGCCCATCACCGCCTGCAAGAAACGCAAGACGACATCAGGTCAGCTTCCATCATTTCTGCCCATCTGCCAAGTATATCCGGTACACGCACACAAACTAGGTTCCGCTGCGCTATCACCGGGACAATGTGTACAGTTCGTGGCGCCCGGCGCTCGGTTTCGCTAAACCGTAGCGCGCCGGTTGTACATCAAACGCACATGTCTAATAGATTGATATTACTATATACACTGTCTTCGTAAAACAAAACCCGGCCGGTCCGCGCAGATGTACGTAGTGCGCTCGGAATTAGGCGCTCGCTCCGCGGGTTGGAGCACCTCAGACTAGGTGGCAGACGCCACCGCCAACGCACTGTATTCACGTTAAAGGCTTATTGCCAATCGGCAACCATTACGGCAACTGTTTACTGTTCTGAATATGCTGGCACGGCTGGAGTGTGCAAACCACCATGGTGCGTAGGAAGTACCGGTGTACGATGCTATCCTTCACGGAACGGCAACACGCAGCACAACTAACCTGAACGCCATACGTTTAACTTTCAAAGCACCTTTGACATTATGATGCGGGCTCCAAGACTACCGATGGTGCCGTGGAAGAGCGCAGCGTGATGTTACTGGCTGCGCAATATACAGATGTAGTAACATATGGCCAAAAAGGGAGTGCGCAAAAAGAGGAGGTAAACAGCGTCGCTCGGCATGCCCAAATACCCAAAGGCTTTCGAGCCTGCGCGGCAATCATGAAGTGCTTCGGTAGTCACGAGGACGTGTTGCTGGCTAGTGCCGCCAAGCAGGCACAAACATAACGTGGCTTGACGCCGCAGCACCATCACTCAGGGTGCCGTATAGGTCAAGTCAAGTCGATGACTCCGTGCCAGTTGAATTCATTGAAACGCGCCGCTTCCGAGAGCAGCAGGCACAGCGGTTCGAGTGGATCTTCTGTCGGTCCCAAATGACAACAGCACGCAGGTATACTTGTAGGTGAACTGCAAGGAGTCAGGGCTTACATATGTACATATGTGTACGCAACACCGACTCCAGTGTTCTGAGATCTCATGTGCGGCGGCTGCACTGCCCACACCGGCGAAATCCACTGCCAGCACATTCACAATTGCAATGCAGTGTCAGCAGGTACCAGGAGATGGCCGTAGCCAGCGTCCCTGAAGCGCGCCAACATCTGTGCAGCGACCGCTACACGCGTCTCCGCGAAGATGATCAGCTCGTTTTGCCACGCTGTTGACCGAAACGCGGCCTTGACCTGCGCACACAAGGTTGGCGGTGGCACGCTCGAATGATGTCTTGTACCTGTATGCTGCCAGGCACCCCCAATCACCCCCAAGAGGAAGTACAAGAATGTCACGTAGCAAGAGGAATGCTCGAGATGTCCGTGCTGTGGGCCTGCGTACCTAAGTACCTTGCGCCCGTATTATGCCGTACTGCTGCCCACGTTAGGCCCTGGGCCAGTCTGGGTTTCTGACAAAGAACACCAGTTACACCAGTGCGGCATACTGGACTAATTAGGGAGCTTCGACAATCTCTTCTGAGGACAGCAGCATGTTGTGCAGGTCCATCTATGCTAGTGCCACAGGAGCATACGCAGATGCGGGTCTGTGGCGCATGAAACCAAGAGGAAATCCGCGGTTGTGAGCACCGTCCATCTGTTAGTACACGCCGGTACCTAGGATTTCCTATAAGGCCACATTCGGGCCATTCCTGTGTACGAACAAGGCCTTGCCTGTTACAGCTAGCATAGCTAGCAGCGGCCGAGCGAGTAAACGCTGACCTTCTGGCTGCCGGCACGCTGCAGATGAAGGCAATACAAACCTACCAGCTAGTAGTGTTTTGCAGGTGGACCTCTTGTACCACGCGCGCTGAGTGGTACTGAACGGGCCGCCCCAGTGCCCCCCAAAATGCACTTCAGGCCTACTTGGCTCAGCCAGCAAGGGTGTTGTTGGCGTCGGTACAGTACCCTGAGTAAGGGCCTCAGTGCTCAGCATGTGTCACTTGAAAAGATAACCTCGGCTCCAGCAAGCTCACCGCACATAACACTACCCCGCCCACAGGGCGGTAAACACGCAACCAATGCTTGCGCATCCGGTCTAGTATGCGATCAAGCTTGGTGTTGATACAGTACCTTGACCTGGATTATGGAGGACAGGCTGCGCAATAGTCTATATGCTGTTCTGCGATACTCTAAATGATTTACATACAGGGGTGTTGCTGAACACAACGTCGAGCTCAAATGCAGCGCCTGCGAGCTCAAATGCAGCGCCTGCAAGCTCAAATGCAGCGTCTGCGCCGAACTGCTGCTTGGCCCTCTTGACCTGCATGCCATCATGCACGTGCTAGGGTCAGCGCATGCTTGTGCGCACGCTGTTCCTGCCATGCCAGTCACGCCAAGGCGCAGGCCATGAGCAGAGGCTGCAGTGGGGTGGGCACAAAAGCAAGTGCCAGTATGTGCACACCTTGAAGCAGGCCAACGGTGCCACTATCTGTGGCTTGGAACATAGAACACGCTCCTTGCATGTGCTTTTTCACGACCGCTGGCTGGCTTGACATGTAGGCTGCTGGGCCTGAGCCACCACCGTCCTCCCCCAGCCCTGTGGCCCATGGGTCGGTGCAGCTGACTGCCACCGCCCATGCAGCGGGCTCTCCCATCCCGGCACTGTGCTGAGCATGCTGCCGTCAGCGCTGCCAACGGCACTGTGCTGAGCATGCTGCCGTCAGCGCTGCCAACGCAACTAGCTATCGTTGATGATCATGCTTGCATCCGCCTATCCAAGCCCCATGTCCATGAGTGTCCACATCACCCATTGCAGTCTGGCCCCTTGCAGTCTGGCGGCAGCAGTGCAAGCTTCATGTTTGTGCGCACAACTAACATCCGAATCGTGTCGCACGGCTACGATGCAGTATGCTTTGATGAGGTGGCTTGCTTGGTTGTGATGACAGGGCAACAAGCACACCGATGAGGTGCTACCAAATGGCATGGTGTGTGCCTGTGCTGCCATAGCGTTGCGACACCCTGCTGCTGCTTTGCGTTCAGGAGCGGCGCAGCACTGCTCATGCATATGCACGCAGCGCCTGAACCATGCAGGTGCTGCGCCATGCGATTATTGGTGCCTGGCACGCCATGTACAGGCCATGCATGTACGTGTAAGGCACACACTGCTACATGACCGGAGCGACTGCCCTATGCTTCACAACACGTAATCGAAACCACATTGTCGGGTGTCACAACAATGCGCTGGCTGCCATTCGGGCGGCAGCAGGAGGACGCAGCAGGAGGACTCATCCGGTGCCTGTGCTGGCGGAGCCCTGGTGCTGGTTGGCATGCATGCCCGCCGAAGTGCAACGATGACGCATGCCCCCCTAATGTGCCCTCACGGGACACCATGCGCATACTTCGGCGCTGTGTAGCGCATATCAAGGGCTTTGCATAGTACCCGTTAGCTTTTCCCAACTCGGCACCTTCGAGGCTTGCCAGCGTGCGGGCAAGCACGCCACCAGCTACCCAACTTGGTGCGGCTGCCGTGGCTACCAGGCAGGACGGCGGACACAAGCGCTCACACTGAAGCAGCCAGCCGGCAAAGCCAACAGCATAGCTTGGCACCACGTCCGTGCAGCCTGTCGTCGAGGGGCTAAACACGCGCCCCCAAGTGATCCCAGTCCGGCAGCGGGTAACCCTGCGCGTAGGGTATTGTCCTTGCTAGCACTAGTGTGCGGAGACATACAGTTTGTAAGATCGTCCTTTGTTGCAAGCCTGTGCCTGAGTGTGTAGGAGGTACGCGTGCTGATGCTGGGGTGACGGGGTGTTTCAATAGGGGGACTGGTTGAGGACCGGTACTCACATAGCGTGAGCTCATATAGCAGGCGTGAAGAACAGGCGTGAGGAGAGGATCAAAGCGGCAGGCTGCGTAGGCAGGCGCCCGCGCCCAAGCTATGCCGTACCGTAGGGCCCACCTGTTAAAAGCGGCTGGGTGGTAAAATAAGTTGTGCTTTGCCGACCGCGCAGGTTGCTGGCACACCTGCTCGGTGTACTTGGGCTCCCGTCTGGAGCCATTGCAGTCACACAGACCGCGTAACACACATACGGCTAGCACATACGGCTCGCCGTTTGTCAGCCCTTCCAACACGGTTATCGTTCAAGTTTATTGACGTCCATCTTCCACAAAACAACGGGAAGAAAGACGTAAGACGGTAAGAGCTTGTAAAAAGAGGGAGGCGAGGTTGAGAGGGAGGCGAGGTTGCAGCTGTGTAGCCGGTAGCAAAAAGTGTACAGGCGCAAAAAGTGTAGTTCCCGGCTGCGCGGGGCGGGCAGCAAGCGTAGGTTGCAGCGAGCATACCACGAGCCTGCCCTACGCGCCGGGCGGCCTGCTGATTGGGCAAGCAGTATCTGCATTGCATGCATTTACTTCTTGACAGCCGACAAGGTTCAAAGTCTCCTTTTGCTATCCTCGCACACCGCGCGAGCCCGCACCAACGCCTTCAGAGATCAACCCTTACGGCAACATGTATGGGACCTGCTGCGTGGTGCGTGCGTGCGGCCACTAAGACTCAAAGCTTCAGGTTTCTTCAGGTTGTTGAATCGCAACGATGCAGTTCTCGGTACGTCATTTTGCCGTGAGATGTGCACATGTGTCAGCGCATTATTGGTTTGCACCTTCTTACGCACAGTCACGTCAGGTTGCTGGGGCCAGACGACAGCCTGCTGGTTCAAGAGGGTACTACTGCGATGATGGCTGTTTGTTCAGAACACTCAAGCTATTGCCGCGTGATCCTTGCCCCTGGGGATGCATGTGTATGAAATGCAGGCTGATTGTGCTTGGGCGCTCACCTGATTGGCATCGTTCAGCGGCCCAACATAGCCTGCCGTCTTGCCCACAGAACAGTACGCTGAAGCCTCTTGGCCCTCGATGCAGGCCTGGCAAAAGACTATGCCCATGGCGAGGAACAGTAAGTACATTGCATGCTCGCTGCTAGCCTGTGCCTTTGTTAAGTACGGGAAGAAGGAACAGAGCGCCATGACCGTGGATTCCAAGATCACAGAGTTCAGGCGGAATCATCGAACACCTAACCTGTAGAATAGTAGTGTAAAGAAAACCAAGCTTCCTGTCAGTGCATTACCGTGATACTGAAGTCAGGTGCTGCCGTCTCAACGCCCAGTTTGCACGCGCCGTTTTCCAGGGAGGGGAGGTTTGTACATCATGTGACAATAGGGACCTGTAGCAGTAGGTTCGTGGATCTGTATGGCTGTTGACAGGTTGATTGGAAGGGGGGGCCCAATCCCCAACTCCCCAACTCCCGCAGCAAGGGCGACCTGGTGTGCCTCGTCTGAACACGCTCCCCTCCGGCGCTGCTATGTGCCAACAGTGTTATCATTGATTACATTGATTACTTCTTACCACGGGCGCGCACATAGCCTCGCACATAGCCGTTCAACGGCGCGCTGCCTGCGCACTTTTCGCGTGCTTTGCCATGCTGAGGGAAGCTGTGCACAACCGGGACGACCACTGCGGTGAAGCTAGGTGCCGCCAAGGGTCAAGAGCGCAGCAACCATGAGTACAGGAGATGTCGCAGGAACCATGAGCAAGGATGTGGCGCATGTACACTCGCAACCTGAAGTGATGCGCTTGGTACAACTCAGGGGCCAACAAGGTGAGGCGGAAAGCAGGCCACCCAATGTTCCAACGCGAGGTCATCAGCATGGATGTAAGTCGCAGTAGCTGTAGCATGTACGTGCTCAGGGCATCACTATGAGAACAACAAGGATTCCTTATCATTCCTTGACACTCCTTAGGTTTCCGTAACTTTCCGTAACTTTCCGTACCCCGCCTGTGGGAATCCTTACGTGGCAGCTGCCGTGCGGGGCCGGAAGATCAGAAAAAGGCACTCAAGCGGGGTCCAAACGCCCCATACACCAGTTGTTGGACTTCTCTGCCACGTACCACAGTCCTTCACCTTCAGTTTGTCCGGCACTTTGCCCGCCGTGCATCTACCTACCCGGTCTACCCTTTCATTCGGTTTCTTAACCTCACCGCTGGTGCTTTCCTATGCGAGGCTTGCCACTCAGATGCCAGGTCGATCAATCCTTTTGCTGAAGGCTTGTGGCATTTCTGCGTTGTTGTCAGGCTAGCGTGGAGCCCCGCAAATCCCTGCAGCCCGGGCCCAGCTGTTGCCGGGGGTTTTGAGTGCAGGACTGGTACCTGCTTGCTGACATGGGAAGGGAGGATGGGGTTATCCTGAGCGTGCAGCCTTCCTGGGACAACACCATGCATTGAGAGTAGGCATTGTGACAGTCTGGTGATTGATAGGTAAGATAGGTGTTAAACCACGGTGTGGTGCTGGGCTCCGAAAGCTGTAGTGACCTGCGTGCGATCTTCATCCTGGGCTGGTGCCATGCTTGTACGTGGCGGGGGCCTTAGTGGATCCAAGGGCCAGTGGTCATTACGGGACGTGTAGTGCTCTTGTGTATGGCCAATTAGATCGTAGCCGTTGAAAGCGGGGCCGTTGATTGGAATGTACTGCAATTGCTGATGGATAATGATAAACAGCACGTGCCGGCAGCTGCCTGCATAGGCACAGTTTTCAACGCTTCCAGATCAGCGCTAAGGATTCCTTGCTCGTTTCCTTATTGCCTTCTTTAGCCCGCTAGGAACATTCCTTGTTTACCGTTTTTCCTTACAGGGATTCCTTAGCGTTCCTTAGGCCTATCCGTTGGGAAAGGCAATGGAGCATTCCTTAGCGTTCCTTAGCCCCGTTAGGAACGTTCCTTGTTTACCGTTTTTCCTTAACGGGATTCCTTAGCATTCCTTAGGTGGTCTGTTAGGAAAGGCAATGAAGCATTCCTTAGCATTCCTTAATGTAAGGATTCCTTACCACCCTTTCCTTCCGGCGCCTAAGGAGCTTCCTTAGCCTTCCTTAGCCCCTTCCTAAGCAGAGGGGCTAATGAAGGCTAAGGAACGATAAGGAATCCTTGTTGTTCTCATAGTGCATAGCATGGCCGGCTTAGGCCCTGGGCGCGAAAGACTGTGGTGGGGGAGTTGGGGATTGGCGCCAATTTGGCCCCCTTCCATTCAATCGGACAACAGCAATAGTGGAGATCTGTCGCCTTGGGAACGGAAGTCCCGAAACACCCCCGGACGGCACAACCTACAACCTGTGGTGTGGTAATCCGGAGAGGTTGCCACGCGCAGAAGAGGACAAACCCTGGCGGGTTTTTTTGGTGGCCCCCCTAGAAATGCCTGCTGTCGCTTGGTTTTGCGTGAGCTTACGATTCGCGTGCCGTCATACAGCTGTAGCTTTCCGTGACCTTGTAGTAGTAGGTTCGTTACATGGGGTCAGGGGGCCGCTTGTGAGATGGCCAGCCAACCACAAACGCCGAAAAGGAGACAAGAGCCAAAAGGCCAACAGGTGACGGACTAAGACCTTGTTGTAGCAGGCCGCGCGTTTGGTGTATGCCGTTGATCAGTGGTAGTCGGTTGATATGCTTGTCGTGCCTGTGCATTGTCATGCATGATGCGCGTACACAGGCTGAGGGCACATGGCGATTTCGTCCCATCTGCGCCGAGAATCCAAGCACGCCCTGGAGCCCGAGGCGGGAGCTGACATTTACCGCGTCGTGGAAAATCAGAGGCTCTGTTGGTTGTGGTTGTGGTTGTGGTCCTGCAAGGACGCTGTGGTCGTACCGCTACCAACCATCTCAGCAACCTGGCTCCCTGCCACTGTTGTGGGAACGGCGCCACGCGGCAAGAGGAATGCTCGAGATGTCAGGTGCCATCTTCCCAGTACCTTTGTACCAGGGCCCCTTATAGGACATAAGCCCCATATAGGCATGTTAGGCGTGTTGTGTTGCGCTAGGTGCCGCCAGCACCTGCCACATCCTCGCCTCTTTAGGCAGCCAGGATACTCAATGGCAGATCCCGCACCAATTGTGCTTCCAGTTCACAACACCACCTGGCTGGAATCGACCCCACCATCTTTCCGCAAATCGCCCTTCCGCCGGCGGATCTGCCTTGCGAGGTCTGCAACTTCCCTGACCGCGCCGAGCAGATTGGTTGTGCGACTCGTGCAACACCGGCTGGCATCTCGACTGCATCACGCCGCCTCTTATCAAGGCAGTGCCCGAAGGGCTTTGGATCTGTCCATATTGCACCGCTATCGGTGTGAAGCCCGAGGACCTGCCGCATCCGAGCCCTGAGGTCGCAGCGTCAGTGCCCGCACAGCCGCCGCCCCGACAGCGCCGTAAGATTGAACCCGTGGTCAAGCAAAGCACGCGAGGCCGAGGCACTCGATGGCCGCTACGTCACCAAGGAGATGCTTGACAAGCGCTCCCGGCTTCCCAAGACTCGCTGGGGACGCTGCAGTTCCGCGGAAGCCGACGCTGGACCGCAAATACTATTCGCCTGTCGCA
>JAZKJV010010223.1:0-36127 GCA_037367405.1 Ottelia alismoides | reverse complement strand
TATCTCCTCTCCAGACTCACTCACAACTGTAGTGATGCTCGTCTTCTTGGGCAGCACAAGTAATGGACTAGCCCACTTGGAGTTGGAGATGGGGTAGATAAAATCAACGCTCCATCATTTCAAGATCTCTTTCATGACTACCTCTCGAAGATTTGGGTTCAGCCGTCGCTGGAACTCACGCAATGGCTTAGCATCCTCTTCGAGATAGATATGGTGGGAGCACAGAACCGGAGTTATCCCCTGGAGATCAGCTACACTCCATCCTATCGCCTTGAGATTTCTTTCAAGAACCTCCATCAAACGAGATTCTTACTCTCCAGTCAAATTTGCTGAGATGATTACTGGGTACATCTCATGCTCACCCGCAAGAAATCTATACTTC
Organism: Ottelia alismoides; assembly: GCA_037367405.1. NCBI lineage: Eukaryota > Viridiplantae > Streptophyta > Magnoliopsida > Alismatales > Hydrocharitaceae > Ottelia > Ottelia alismoides. The sequence continues at coordinate 35,745 of JAZKJV010010223.1, read as the reverse complement.
AGCGACTGTGGTAAGGGCTTCAGTTCTAGACAAGTGAGAGCTGGCAAATCCAGCTTCTGAAATGTCTGAGTGAATGCAACCAAATCTGCGTGGGAGAACTCCCGCTGATCACGAAAAACTGGTGTAGGATGCCCTACTAGTGTATATGTAATCTGTGTTGATAAGGTCTCCACCCTAGCTGTTGGCTCTGTGGAAATTAGACAAGGTAGTAAATTCATAGAACTATGCCCAATCTATGTCCGAATCCGAGGGATCTGAATCAGAATCACAAGAAATATACTCCGCTTCGCTATAGTGAGCATGGTATGTAGAATCGAATGTATCCTCTGCCAAGAGTGTGCTCTCCAAGCTCACCTATGCTAGAATCGATGAATCTACATTGTCTAAAGGTGAAAGGAGGGCTCGTGAAATAGGATCGGACCAAGGGCTTCGTCATCAGTGGTCACAAAATCGCACTCCTGGTGGACGTCTAACTCTGCCTCTGTCATCTGCTCTGAATCACTTTACTGCTCTGAGCAAGCTGAATCTCGTACTCTAGTCACATCAATCGTCTCTATTTGTATACTCTCGCCCTCGACGTGAAAGTATACCTTCCCACTATCATGGTCAGACACTGCCTTGGTTACGACAAAGAAAGGTCGTCCTAGAATGATGGGGGTATCAGTCACAGACTTAGAGATCTCCATGTCCAATACAACGAAGTCCACGGGGAATTTCAGGCCCTGAATTGTGACGACCACATCCTTAAACAACCCATTCGGCCTCTTGACAGATCTATCAGCAAACTAAAGGACTGTCTTGCTCTGTCGAAGAGGGCCGAATTCAAATCGGTCGAGTAAGGCTGCCGGAAGTAGGTTGATGGAAGAGTCGCTGTCTAATAGAGTCCGATGAAATCTCTGCTCATGAATATGGCATCTGACATAGGGAGCTCCTGCATCTGGCCTCTAGGTTGGCAGATGGTTCAAGATGGTGAAGCAAATGGCACGAGTGATCGCATGGATCTCTGCTTGGTGGTTACTCTTCTTCCTACAAATAGTGGTCTTCTCTCTCAAGTTCTTTTGGAAGAGAGGGATGTGCTCAAGTGCCTCCTGTAGAGTCAGCTGAATCTGGAATCTATCAATCATTAGCTGGCTGAACTCTAACTGATGTGATTTTTTTGGATTTTCCTTTTTATTCCCCTTAGCCAAGTGGAGTGCTTGAGGGAATGGGATGGTTGGGCCCTCCTCAGATAGAGGGTTATGAATAGGTTCCTGCTACTGAGAAGGAATAGAATCCATACAACTATCATCATGCATCACATATGGACTTGAAGATGAAGAACCCTTTCCTTTATTAATCTTTTTGGTATTTTCTGTAAAGTCCTGGGGTATAAAAACTGGAGGAAATACAACAAGAATAGAAGGGGTGGTCTTAGTACCACCCAAGGCATCACAAACTGCAGAATCAACACCGCACTCTGGCACAACATCAAGATCTCTGGTGGCATCAACACCACCCTCTGCATCTGGTGACACGACAAGCTCAGTACCGTCGACTGGATCAACATCCTTGGTGGCGTGAGCACCACCGTCATCATCATGAGCGGCATCAACACCGCTATCCTCTCCTGCATCCTCTGTGTGTCATCGCTCAGATGAGGCATCATCGAATGGCATCCTACCGTTCCTAAGTGTAACAAAGTCAGCATCAAATGTATATGAAGCAATTTCACCCAATAAATCACTAGAAGTGGTAATTTCTGTGAACTATACCTGCTCAGATTTTCTTTTTAGGTTATTTGGGTTCAGTTCGATCTGAGAGGGTATGGCGGCCTTGCCCTTGATGATTTCCGTCATCTCCTGGCGGAACTCGTCCATCTCCCGCCTGAAAGTGCCCTACTGATCGAAAAGAAGGCAGGCTAGATCATCGAGTGTTGGGTTCTCGTATGCTGGCCCATGAGAACCAGATGGGTTGCCTCTCTGAAAGTGAGACTGCTGTGGGGAAGGATGAGGGGGAAACTGAGAATACTATTGAGGTTGTTACTGCTGGTGTTGCCTCCACGGTTATCCCTACTGGTAGGGATGAGGACCTGACTAGTAGTGCTGTTGTGGCTGCTGCGGGAACTTGGGCTGCTGTTGAGGCTGGTTGTACTGTCCACCCTGAGCTGGAGTTGCTATTGGGATGAGGCACCTCTGGTCGACCACCTAAATCCAGAATGATCTCGGTGGATCCCGGGCTGTTGTCGGTCGTACCAAATCCCCTTGACTTCCATCAATGGCTCCTGCTCGAAGGGGGGAGGAAGGACTGCCAGGGGATGATCCTGTTGGTATACCACCATCTGAGTGTCTTGAGGCGGTGGTGGCTAAAGGTACCGGTGCTGCGGCTGCTGGAATGGCTCCGCCTGGATATGGTGAATCTGTTGGTACGGGGTGGAGTGCTGGGTCGAGCTGCTGCTGCTAGGATCAATCTGTGACCTGAGACGGGACAGAGAAGCCGTATGTGCCTCCAGGAGACACATGATCTAGGTCTTCAGGTTACTCAATATTTGTGCCAATTGGTCAATCTCCGTCATGCCCTGGCACTACTTTTTCTCGATGATCTCGATGCGGTCCAGCTTCTCACTGATGATGGCCATATCAGCGGCCGACGACTCTGCCTATGATGCGGCTGCTGAAGATGTAGAAGGACCTACATCGACTCGTGCTATCCTCTGATAGGATACGGCATGGGGTGAGGGCTTCCCTTGAGTGTAGAGACGGGTCTACGACATGACGGTGTAGTTCTCTACCATCTCGTCATATATGGCCCAGACCTGGTCTTCGTCCACGGTGAGGAAGGAACCCCCACAAGAAGCATTCACAAGCCCCTACAGCTCCGGTATTAGCCTACAAAAGAAACTCTGTACTGAATTGGGCTTGGATATGTCATGGTGTGGACATCAGTGATGAATCTCGAATTCATCACTCTAAATATCATTTATTAAGCTCAAATCCCCTAAAATCAACAGCATTTCAACATCTATTCTGCATAATTAGCATTCATGCATGTTTTCATAAGAATGACATTTTAGCACAAATTTCTGCATAAAATAAGAAGCCAAAAATCCACGCCAAAAGTGACCTGTAAATAGCCTAACTTCTTAGATTTTAACTCATTCATGCTAATTCCGAATAAGCCAAAACCACTCTACTGTGTACATATCACTAACAAAAATAAATGAAAAATAGAAAAAAAACTAACCCAAATAAGTAGACCAAAAATCCAAACCCTAGTTTCAGGATTTCCGGACTAAAAACCGCATATCTTCCTCATCCAGTATCCGATTTAATCTACTCACTTTTGAACTAATATACATTCGATTACCTTCAAAACAAGACCAAGTTCAAGTGAATCGGAGCTCATATGTGAAAGTTGGGTTTTGGGCCTTTTTTGTATATTTTATTTAGCGGTTTCTGACCTACTATTTTAAGTACATATTTTATTAATAAAAATCCAAAAAATAAATTAATGTATAATTATTTATCTCTGATTTTACCATATTTTTTTCGGATTTTATCTGATTTAAAAATGACATAAAAATTATAAAATAAAAAAATGCAAGGTATTCTATGTACATGGGATACGCCAAAAATTCACTTTGTGCATTTGATCGATTTTGGTTTTGATGTCTGCATGAAAGTTGTAGATCTCATCGAGACGAGCAATTCTCATGAAGAAACTTTTTCGATCCAAGGCAGTTTACTATTTCTTTTGTTTTTTACAAAGTATTTTAATTTTGAATTTTCTGGTGCTCACACGTGGCAGCACCTGGTGCCGCCACGTGTCAGCCATTTTTCGTATATTTAATTCGTTTTATAAAAAAATAACTAAAACGGGCGCACGTATGTCGCACGTGCCTCCCAGGCACGTGCTCCGCACGTGCCCGCCATTTGCACCTCCCGCGGCCACGTGGCTCGTTAGTAGCCGTCCGATCTCGGCCGATCGAACGGCTGCTGGTCATCTTCCTCGTCAGCCCCACTTTCCCCTTTTGGCGTACCGCTCCCCCACCTCACCGCAAATCTCGCCGATCTCCACGACCTCGTGCATCGATTCGATCCTCCCCACAATCTCTATCTCCGATTCGCACCGCCATTCGCCAAATCCAATCGAATCTCCTCTGATCCCCTCCCTCTTCAATCACCCTATCAATCCCGACCTTCCATCATCGACCAATCCCCGCAGCCTATAAGAGATCCCCCACCGCCACCATGACATTGATCTGTCGATCGCATCGCAAAGGTCACCGCGGCGGTGACAACGCCCCATCGACTTCTTCACACGGTGGTGACAACGCCCCATCGACTTCTTCGCACGGCGAGATCCGAGGTCTTGGACCTCGTCGCAGCCCACGACCGAGCTTCTCCTCCGTCGTATTGCCAAGGTCCGAGTTCTCTCATCGAGCCAACGACAACGACACTATCCAACTACGCCTTCTCCGACTATCGCCACGCCGCCGCTCGACACGGACTGCCATCGACTACGCCTCCACCCAGGAGCTTCGCGCCACCACCTCCAGTGACACCAACATCGATCTTCTCCGACAATATCTCCGCCTCGACTCTGCCTCTTCAGCATTAGCCGAACTTCGACCATCAGCCGATCTCTGCCGCCCGCAACTACGGGGCAACGCCACCCTCCGCCTCGGCCGGTGGCCCTCAGCCGAGCTCGCAGACCACCCTTCCGGCCCGCCTCCTCGCCATCGCCCAGTGCCTCCGGGACAGCAACCCGAGACCCCCGTACGTGCTTCACACGTGCACGAGGGGACGTCAGCCACATTCACCCGGGTCACATGCTCCGCACGTGACCACGGGCAAATTACGCACACACCCCTAGAGCTTCGCTTAATTACACTTCAGCCCATACTTCCAAGGGTCACGTGCTTGGCACATGATCCCTTGGAAAAATTGCAGCAGTACACCCCCAGTTCACAGTAATTACAAATAGGACCCATTGTACTTTTATGTTTTATTTATTTATATTGATTTTGCAAAAATACCCCTGTGTTCTCTTATTCTTCTAGACTAGTACATTGCACATTTTATTTATCCAAAAATATCATTGTGTTCCTCATTATATTCTTTACATTTTGACATATTGTGAACATTTTTCTGATTGATGGTTAATTAATAATTAATTATTTTGTGGAAATTTACATATTTTACCCACTTTGTACTCTTAAATTTGCCATTGATTAACCGTTGCTCTAAAAATCCCCGAAAAATCACATATTGTAGAGTTAATTGTACTTGACATTGTGCTAAAAAAGAATTGCATTTGCATGCGTAGTTTGCCCTGTAAAAATCATTTTGCTTATTTCAGTGTTTAAATTTTAGTAGGTATTAGATCTCACATTTTCGAGGTTTAGGATTTTTCTGAGATCAATCACGTAGTGATAGATCTTAGATAATTTTATTCCTTGAAAATAATTAGGTTTAATATTTATTATAACTAAATATTGAAATTCATTTTGTTTGCATTTAAAAATTCATAAAAAATTCATATTACATCCAAAAATTCCAAAAACATTTCAGTGCATTCATTGCATCATAATTTACATCTTGGCTAAGTTACATATTTTTTGGACATCATTTGAATGAAATTTTCATTTTAGTCCATAAAATAGGCCAAAACTACATATTGCATCGTTTATTGCATTGAAAATTCCAAAAAAAAGACCGTCTCGAAAACCGCGCACGAATTTTGATAGACATAATTCTAGGTTGTTCCTTTGCCTCCTTGTGATCGACCTTGAGACTTGCCCAAGTAAAATAAACATAAAACCGCATTAATTAAAAATTGACGAATATTTTGTGTGGTTATTTTCTTGACCGATTCCAATTACCGCCTACAACGCACGACATTATTTTTACGCAGGAACGATAAAAACACCTTTTTAACAAGCACGTTTTCGGATTCATCAGATGACGCCGTTGCCGGGGAGGCAAACAGCTTAGATTTTTATCTTGAAAATTTTCGTTCGGTTTTCCGCATTCGGGTAGTCTGACCCCCGAATTTCTCATTGTAAATTCCATTTTTTTTCTTCTACAATTTCTTTTCAGTATTTATTTTTCATATATTTTTGAGTCACTCTCTTACACCATCTCTCTTATTTTTCTTGCGAGGTACGCGATACGTGGAGCTGTTTTTTCAAGAACCAACGCAACTTCACTGACTTCCGCAAAAGCCGCAATTAAAATTAAGATCGAGTCGAGTCGTGAGAGAGCGTAGAGTCTAGGATTCATTTTTCTGAGCTTTAATTTCTGTAATTAATTGTTCATTTTCAGGGGGTCCGTTTGGACTCTCGCGTGTGTAAAAAAACCTCTAACTTTATTTTTTGGTGTGTTGTGGCCTGTTTCACTCTTCGGCGAGGGTGGGGCCCGACTTGAGTGGCGATTAGGCTAGACCAACACATACTTCTCTCAGAGCAATTTAATTTTCGATTGTGCTCGTAGGATCTTAAGCTACACTTCATTATCAATCGAGATGCACATAGATCGTTCAACTTAGCCAAAATTCAACTTAATTCTTTCCTGCTAATAGAACTTTCTGCTAGGTACGTTTTTTTTCATCGGCTTGCATCTCATCTAGAATAAATTTTCAATTTCTGTCTAGCATCCCACATGAAGATTGCGAGGATTCACTGTAAGTCTTCTAACTGAGCATACATCATTATTTTCGCATGCATCGGCTTTTCCCGAATTTCTCCCTCTTGTTTTGTCACATAATTTTAAAAGGAAATTGGGACTGGATGGTAGACATGTCTTTCTGCTCACTTAAATTCTTCAGTGATCACCTAAATAAAATTGGGACTACTAATTATAGCTGACTTTCAAAATAAACCATAAAATCAAGAATTTTTGCGGGAGAGTAACCCCGACCTTGGATGTTTTTATTTTTATGAGTGAGCGAGAGACGACACTTAAGGTTAGAACCAAGCTCCGATATTTTCATTCAGACTACTGATTTTAAAAATGATTAGCTACTTCTCAGTGAGGAATACGGGTAACCGGTAATCGGTCCGGACTTCCTTAGCAGAGTGGGTGGTTTAAAGGACACCGCGTAAGGCTCCGTCCTTAAGTAATACGGGTAGCTGTTTTACAGTTTGTACTTACACCTATACTGGCTGAAAGTGGATGCAACTAGTCGTACGAACTCGGGACAGTCTGTAAGAAAATTTCGACACCTAACAGCTCGCTAAATTTTTACCAAGATTGATTTATCACCAACTAAAATTGAAAAGATAATAGCCGAACTCTTACGGCTTCATTGTGTGAGTTGGTGAACCCGGAATTTGATTTGTATTTGCATTGGTGTGCGTGAACCGTTTTCGAGTATCAAAAGCCGCATATTTGATAAAATTTCTTTTGACTGTCTCGTGCAAATCATCTCTCATCTCTTGATTTAACTCTCATCATGGAACTTCTTCCAAATTGCAGATCCAACCCAGTATTTCTTTCAAATCTTTCAAAATTGACCGAGCATCCATCAGAACTATACTATAAAAATAAATCTGTCTCGGTTAGTCCCAAATCAACTACATCCTCTTCTTTCAATAATCCTCCAACATTTGCGGAAAACTTTCACCCGCGGATGAATTCGGCCACCTCATTGAATCCTTACTCGAATCATCCAACCGCACATGACCACCTACCATCTTTGACTGAACCGCCTTATTCTCAGTTTCTCGCCAATGAAACATTTCAAGATCAAAATACCTTTGAGTCTCAAGACTGGCTGAGAAACCAAACCCAGATGGAAAGACACGTACTTAATGATCATCAGCGGTGGATTGACCACAACAGACCCCTCATCAGACATGATGCTCATACAGAGGACTGGATTGACCTCATAGAAATACATAAACCCTGTATGCTGACTCCACAATATCAAGATCTGATCAATCATGATCAAAGGATTGAACTCTACTCAGATCAGAGATACATGCCTGGAACATATGAGCAGCCTCCCTCCATAATTTTTGAGGAGAAATTTTCAGAAAATGATCATACAATAGATATTCCAAGAAACTCTCCTCTCCGCGCATACAGAAAAATAGAAGATGAAATCATTGAACACATACCGACTGCTCCCATGATTGATCATGAACAGAATTTTGAGGATAATGTTTCGAGGATAAAAATAAGATTTGAATTGATGGAGGATAGATTTCAAAAATTTGCCAACTGAGTAATCTCATTTTATGGTGGCTCGGATATAAAAATGAATGAGGAAAGGATTGTATCTCATGATGAAAATTTTGAGGATATTCAAAAACCTAGGTACGATTCTAACATCAACACTTCTACTTATTATTCCCCTAGGAATGATTATGTCACTGACCCGTACTCTGAATATCAAAGTCCCTTCTCATCTATGGAAGACACCATATCAGCACACCACACAGAAAATAACAAAAAAATCGAAAAATTTGAAAATTTCATAAAAACTGAGACTGAAGAAGATCTAAGGAATTTGGATCCTACTGTACGGGAAGCACTGGAAAACGGTTGATTTTTGACTTCCCTTTATAAAGTCCATTGAACACTTCCCCGACCTTAAAAAATTTTTAATGGACAAATTAATAGTCAAAAAGTTGGGAAGGATTAGAACGAAAACTGAAAGACATATCTTATCAATGGCCTCCTCCTTGGTATTGAGGAGAAAAGACCAAGAGCCGCATAGTGAAGCGGTTGCCCAGATTCGACTGTAGAATCAAAGACACAATTTTCACCCATGCTAGGATTGATGACGATTCACCGATCGATATCCTCCCGACCTCTATGTTTCACGAACTTAAACTCGGACTGATCAGAAAAATACGAGAGATTGTTCAATTGGCAGACCGATCAATAAAGCGGCTAAGAACAATATCTTGACGAAATCCTCCCAAATCGAGAGTGCACCAACATTCATGAGACTAAGAACAAACACACAGGTCACATACCGACCAAGGAGAAGAATTCCAATGGCTATTCATCTGGATACTGAAGTGAACCGACACCATCACGAAACAAGAAAAAGAAAGTCACCTTTGAACTTTCGGAAGAGGAATCGGTTGATGATCCCTCATCTGGTCCGGAAAAGGTGGTCTACATGAGTGAAGTCTGTTAGGCAGCTCTAAAGCCATATCTTTGCAAGGATCCAAAATTCAATTCTCGTTGGACAACTCCCGTTCCTAATTATTACTCATCCAAAGTTGATGCTCCTACCTTCCACAAGTACACTAGAATTATTTCTTATGAGCTGACTGAGACCGGAGCTTCTGAATATTCATCTGAGGACAAACCGATTGATCTTAAAAAGGAACGAATTTTGAGGAAACAATTAAAGAAATAAAAAGACATGAATATCTGGAGTTTGTCCACTTTCAAATACTATTCCTCTGAGGATAACTCTGATGATGGCTACCTTTCGTCTGACTCAAATGTTTCATCTACTATCCATCATGATTTTTCTGAGGATGACACTGATAATAGTTGGGAATCACATGTTTCATCTCCGTCTCATCATTACGATCTCCCATCACATGCTCACAAAAAGATCAGCCATAAACCACCTTAATCATCGACTAACCACCCTCCCTCCCGACCACATCGGTCTCCTTGTACAGCTTCTTCCTCTACTTCGGCCAAGGCTTAAGTATAGGGGGGACCGATACCATCTGTATATATCATTTTCCGCATCACACTCCTTCTCCCGATCGCTCCATTTTCACCTTTCTCTTATACTTAGGTTGACCAGAATCTAAGTATAGGGGGGCCCGACACCCACCTGTATATACTCTCCTCATTTACATATCCCGACCACCTCTTTTTTGCGCTCTTCTTCTATACTTAGACTATTCACAGTCTAAGTATAGGGGGGAGGACCATTGTATATCAAAATTTTGCTCTCTATGTTTAGCCCGAGCTATGTCTTCTTTACGCTTCTTGTGCTCTGAGGACACATCACTCGCTAAGTATAGGGGGTCGGTATATATACCGTGTATATATTTTAGCCATACCTCGTACTTTCGCATAAGTCTATATGTATTTACAGGGTGGTTAATTAGTAAAAAAAGAGATTTGCTACTAACACTGACTATGCCCAAAAAAAATATATTGGCTTCTTATTCATTTTTGCATAAAAAAATCAAAGAAAAAATCAAAAAAATGTGTCTGCATTCCACACACCTGCGCTTCATCCATCATTGCATTCATTTGCATATGTAAAAAGTCATCGGGTTCTGAACCGAGTTATGAGCTGAAACCGAGAGTGGTCTGGACTTGACCTTAATCCACCTAATTTTCAGAGTAACTTCACTGAGAAATAGGATTTTAGAAACTTCAGGTCGTTGACTTAATTCTTTAAGTTCCACATGACAATGCAGAGTTTGACTCTTAGTGTCTAACTGGTCTCTTCATTCTGGGTACAACTCTGGAATAAGGAATTAATTTGTACTCTCGCACTATGCACTTATCTCAACTCAGACTGGATGTTGGAAGACTGTGTGAGTTTTTTTTCTGGTAGCGTGGAAATCTAAAGACCGGAGTATGGGTTGAAATAAAGCTTCGGAAAAGGGATGGACGGTTGGGCACAATTTTTTTTAAGACCCAAAAAAAGTACGGAAACAAAAAGATTCTAAATCCGTAGGGGCAAAATAAGGTCCAAACAGAACCACCAAAAATTCCGAATACAAAGAAACATTCTACAAAATAAATATCTGACCAAAAAGGTCCAAGCTTCAAGAAAGCTGCAGATCTTGGTGAAGACTCATCTACACTGGCCAGCTTCACAAGGAGAGGTGACTTCATTGACCACCCTCCAATTCTTTTCTCATTCTTCTAACTTCTCCCCCAATTTGATTATGAACACAATGCGACAGACCTTAGAAGGAAATACCTGACTCCCCAAGGACGAGTTACTGGAGAGGAGGTTTGTGCGGTAGTCCGACATTCTGGGTGGGAAGAGCTAAAACCTTTCACACACATGAGCCGATTGTTCAATGTTCATAAGGTATGCTTTGGGAAGAGGATTGATCTAAGATGACTTCTGAGCCGAAACTGTAAGCGATGATTTGTAGAACTTGAGGGCTGTTGATTTTAAAATTCTAGGTCTCACAGAAGTTCTGCACACCAATAATCTAAAGATCGAGTCTAGTTTCATTTTCATCTTCAGCTCATGATCTTGGTATGGAACCCAATCTCATTTCACTTCATGGCATTTCTTTTTGATGCTCAGGGACGAGCATGCTTTAAGTATGGGGGGATGATGAATCTCGAATTCATCACTCTAAATCTCATTTATTAAGCTCAAATCCCCTAAAATCAACATCATTCTATTCTGCATAATTAGCATTCATGCATGTTTTCATAAGAATGGCATTTTAGCACAAATTTCTGCATAAAATAAGAAGCCAAAAATCCATGCTAAAAGTGACCTGTAAATAGGCTAACTTCTTAAATTTTTAACTCATTCATGCTAACTCTGAATAAGCCAAAACCACCTCCACTGTGTACATATCACTAACAAGAATAAATGAAAAATACAAAAAAATAACTAACTCAAATAAGTGGACTAAAAATCCAAACCCTAGTTTCAGGATTTCCGGACTAAAAACCTCATATCTTCCTCATCCAGTGTCCGATTTAATCCTACTCACTTTTGAACTAATATGCATTCGATTACCTTCAAAACAAGACCAAGTTCAATGAATCAGAGCTCATATGTGAAAGTTGGATTTTGGGCTTCATATTGCATTTAAACATTCATAAAAAATTCATATTGCATCCAAAAATTCCAAAAATATTACAGTGCATTCTTTGCATCATAATTTACATCTGGGCTAAGTTTCATATTTTTTGAACATCATTTGAACGAAATTTTCTTTTTAGTCCATAAAATAGGCCAAAACTGCATATTGCATCCTTTATCGCATTGAAAATTCTAAAAAAAGGCTGCCTCGAAAACCACGCACGAATTTTGATAGACATAATTCTAGGTTGTTCTTTTATCTCCTTGTGATCGACCTTGGGACTTGCCCAAGTAAAATAAACATAAAACCGCATTAATTAAAAATTGACGAATATTTTGTGTGGTTATTTTCTTGACCGATTCTGATTGCCGCCTACAACGCACGACATTATTTTTACGCACGAACGATGAAAACACATTTTTAACAAGCACGTTTTCGGATTTGTCAACCAGTCAATGAGCTTTCGGAAACGATCCCACGCCTCATGGAACTGCTCATTGGGGATCATGGAGAAATTGTTGATCAGAGCTCTAGCTGTGTTCGTTCGGCCGAGTGGGTAGTGCTTGTCCAAGTACTCGATCCAGAGTTGTTCCCAAGAAGTGACATATATCCCCAAATGCTTCTACTAGTAGGCTGCTCTGTCGACCGGTGAGAATGGAAAGGCCATCATCATGATGATGTCCTCATCCACATGTCTGTCATGGACCGTGATGCAGATCATCTTGAACTCTTGAAGATGCAGATGCGGCTCCTCGATGGCTAGCCCATGGAATTTGGGCAACAACTGAATCGTCTGAGGGGGGAGCTTGAAATCTCCCAGAATCGTCAAAAACTGAATCCAACGATGTGTGAGATTTGCACCAGCGTTATGCAACTCTCTCATCGATCTTGCTGGTCGGACGGGCTCCTGTGACTCCTCTAACTGTGGTCCATCTCCTCCTCTGAGCTCTAGTATCTCTCCACCGTCTGGTCGATTCGGCTCTCTGCGGTCAGCTCGCATCTGGTCCATCTCTCTGCGCATATCTGCCATGAAAGCCCCTTGGTCTCTGATCTGTCTCTGCATCATCTCTAAGGAAGCTAATAGAGTGTTGTTGATGGCACCCTGATCTAATACACAAGTGGTAGTCTGGGGCTGTCCATATGTGCGCTCCTCGCTGCTGGACATCTCTCTGGTCTCTACAAAGGCAAAAGACCCGAACTCAGGTGTCGTTAAATGAACAAATATCTGCTCCGATCTCTTCTCTGTCACCTCGGGATTGGTAGAAGAGTGGTCGAGGGGGAATATGGCAGAATTGAACTCGGGTTCGAAGAGCGGGTCTGGGCTTTCGCGAACCAACCTAGATGAATGGGACCGAGTGCTCGAAAGAGGTGCAACCAAGGGCTGCCTAAGGGATCTCTGACCCATCATCGTGATCTAGAGAAGAGGCTGATGGGATCTGTAAACAAACAAGATCAGCAAACAAACCCCCAATTCACCTACTCAACACTAAGAGCTGATGATTGTAAAAGTTCGGTCTTTTATCTTGCCAATTTTATTTAGGTGATAATTCAGTCTAACAGAGCGATTAAGTGAGCTGAGGAACCCGATGCTCCCAAGAGACTGGCCCAATCCCAAAGTAAGATCTTTCCCAGCCAGTACAAGTTACAGACCATTTACCGGCTATTCGTTCAACTCGCCCTGCTAAGGATATCACGGCCCGTTTTCCGGAAACCGGAGCAATCCTCACTAGAGAACAACTAACCCCAATACCAGTAGTCTAATGAGAGTTCAGGTATGGCTCTAGCCTAGTGCACGGGTCACTCTTTCGCACAATCAAACCAAACAATGAGGGGATTGCTCTCCCAAATCAGATTTTTTAAGTGAAGTGTAATTTATGATCAAGTGTGTTTACCAGTCCCAATTTTATGATTATCACTTTTTTTAGGTATTTTTCAATAATCAAACAAATGTCTAATGAATTTTTCGATTGTCCTGATTATTTATAGTCCAAAAACAGGGGGAAGAAGTCGAAAAAGCCAATGCGTGACTAAACACGATGATGCATGCAAAGTAATAAATGTGTACCTGTTGCCAGCACTCTACATGCAGGGTGATCCGCGCATAAATTTAAAGATATAAAGTAAACTAATCTAAACGATGTAAGAAGAAAACGGCCTTAGATGAGCAATTTCTACACGAGAAGCACTGTAGCTAGCTACTCAGACTAAGTCCGGAGTCTGATCTTGGGAACCACTCGGTGCCCGCCACAACGGGTCCTACCAGCGCTGTATGTGGTTCATCACGGCACGTAGACTCGAGTCTGATTAAACTAACTTTTTATTCTAATTTATTAAGGTCCAATTATGAAATATATGTGCACGTAAATAATTATGGGTTCAGCCTTAATCAATTACGTCACAATCACATAAATTCCTAAGTCAATGGCCAAAATTCGTCGAGAATCAAATAAAAATGAAAGTCGATAAAATCAAAACCGACGAAAACAACGGTGAGGTCCCTCGAGCACATTGGCGCTCGGCGAAACAGATCCCAATATGGCCATGTGTCCAAAAGTGTCCAAGGTCCCTGCATTATTACAACACTAATAAATTGTTCTAATAACTACTCTAAGGTACTCTACGAATTATAACTAAGTCTGCCTGCTCATGCTCCTCCTCAAGTACGGGTCTCCTTCAAAGCAGTCCTCGGGCGGTTCCCTCGCATAAAAGGTGAAATAGAAATGGGTCAGAAAGCAGTTATAACAAATAAAGCTAGAAACAGATAAAAGATAAAGTCTGAAAACTAGCTACTAAGTCGAGATCCCTGGCAACGGCGTCATTCTGATGAGAGCCCTGGTGATCGAGGCTAAGTGATATCAAAGGTTGTTGCTACCTCAACCACCCGAGCCAGACTCAACAAGAAAAATAAGACCACAAATGAATCAATCAAAGTACGAAATCAGATGTAGCGGTCTCTGCTATTTATTTAACCTGATAAAGCAACCATGGTTAAACACAAGGAGCACGAGCTAATCCAACAAATTAGTCTAGAAATCAGAAAATAAAATGCATATTTTTGTGGTTTTTAATTTTCACTTTTTTATATTTTCAAATAAGGAAAAGAATAAAAATATGAAGGAAATCACACTACAACATTTTTTATTAAGGTAAAAATGGCTCAAGAATTGAGAATAAAATATTTTTGTATTTTGAAAAGATGCAAATGTTTTTGGTGATTTTGTGAGATTTTCCATATTTTTATATAGTTTTCTAAAAATAAAGTAAAGACAACAAGGAAACGTTGTTCATTTGTGACTAATAGGCAAGATAAAAATACTAAAATTTCCTAAAAGGTGTTTTTATGCAAAGTAGATAAAAAGACCTAATTACAGAAACTGGAATTGTTTTTTTTTATTTTCTAGATTTTTTAGAATTTTTATAATATTTTTGGTCTTTTGTAATTTTTAGGGGTTTTATAAAGGATAATGGAACAAAAACAGTACTGAAGTAAAAATACACTAAAAACTAACACATATGAATTTTTATAGAATTCTTAAAGGTATTTTTATATTTTTTGGTATTTTCTAAAATAGACGGACACATTTTTAAGGGTTTTTTATTTTTAGAAAATATCATATAAAATCAAATTGCGTCATAAAAATTACCAAAAATATTACACAGTAGCAGGAGCTATTGATAATTTTTGGGGAATTTTTGTAGTAATTTTGATAATTATTTGATTGAACACACATGCTATAGGGACCTACTTACAAAAATCCTAAGTTTCTAGATCAAACAATAACACACAGATAAAGTCCAGGTGTATCAGTGCAAAATTCCCAGGAAATAACGCACACGATCAATAAATCGTTCACAAGGGCATAAGTACAAATCTAGAAAACTTTTCATTCAAATATCAACCATCAAAAGGTTCAGGACTAAACATGAAAAAACACCACAGTGCACATGATCAGGCATGTGTTTACATACAGGGAGGGCTAAAATGTAAATACTGGAAACAACAGGGACTATCATGCAAATAGTTCAAACTACAACTTTATTTAACATACTAGAAAATAAAGCATAAAAAGTGCAGGGCAAATAATGCAATATACCCTTGCAGGCGCGTGCGATGCGCGTGAGGGACACGTGGAGGCCGCTCGTGATGCATAGACGGGCGGCTCCGATCCTCTGTGATGTCAGATCTGACGCTTAGGGAATGCCGCATACGTGCGGCGTAGATGTATCAGGAGATGGCATTTCAACGGCTGAAAAGTTGCAGCAACAATCAACTCTGATGCAAATCGGAAAAGGATTGTTGATCCAACGGTGCTAAGAAGGCATGTATGAACATCGTCGGGGCGAGTTTCACCACAGTTAAGGAAGTGATCCTCAACTCCGATGGGCGATCGCGAGGCACGTGAATGATCGTGGAGGTCCTCCGCATCGACTGAACGGGTCCTATGGAGGAGCCAACGGCCGGATGCGCATGACGGTGAAGATGGCCTGGAGCTGCTCCAGATAACCTTCTGAATGATGAAGCGGGGGCTCTCAGCGCGTGTGAATACCTGCAAAGGGAAGCTAAGACTTGGGGCGATGCTCCGGTCTGGGTTATTGACGCTAAAAACAAAAGAAGCGGAGGGAGACGAAGTTTGATCTCCTATGACAATGGTAGATGAGATCTCGGCCCTAATCTCGACCTGAATATCGAGACTAAGGGTGATCAGATTGCAGTGCACTATGGAGGGTGAGGTTGTGGGTCAATCTAAATGGCTGGAGGTGGATGTCGATACTCCGACCAGCTGGTTGGAGCAGATGGGAGTGTGGCAGCGCTAGATGAAAAGATCGGATCGAAACGTAAAAAGCGAAGGAAATGGAGGGTACCAGAAGATCTGGAAGTGTTCTTGAGCTTTAGGCGAAGGTAGATGATGGGGTGATGGCCTCAACCTCAATGCGGAAGGTGGGGGAGGCTGCTCGCGGTGGATCTCCAGCCATGAAGTATGAGCGTCGTCTTCACTGCACCAAATCGAGCTCCGAGTGGTCCTACGGGAAGCTGTCACTCAGCTGGAGGTGTCTAGGGGTCAAAGAGGGAGCGAGGTACGAGCTACCGCTCCATGGAGGCATAAGAGATGATTTATAGGTGAGTCGAGGATCCAGAAAGATCGGAGGGAAGCACGAAACCCTAGGGCCAATCAGATCTGCCATAGGACTCGCGAGGATGTCGGAGGATCAAAGATTATAGGGTCCAAATTTTGAGGTAGAAGGAGAATGGAGTCGGGCTGGGAAATGTCGAGAAGATGCTCCGGTGAACAGGATCCGGGTCTGACCCGGAAGGAGCTGTTGACCGACGGTCAACAATCCAACCGACCAATCAGAAAATCAGGATTTACAAAATACTTATAAATTCAATAAAAAATAATAAATGGTTTTAAATCATAAAGTGTTAAAATTAAAAATAATTATTATTTTTCAAACTATTTTTCTATGATTTTTATTTATTTTTTTGAAAAATAAATTAATCTTTACACAATATATTGGATTATATATAAGTATAATGTACCTATGTATTTTGTACAATTATTTTTATTTTTTTGTTTTCACACAAATACCCCAATTTTATATTTTATTTATTTACAACATAATTTTTGGAGTATAAAATACTTTTTATTTTATCTTTATTATTTATTTACAAGTATATAATAAATAAAGAATGTTGTATGTATAGATGTATTTTGTACAAGGGAGAGAGGACTTTTTATTTTTTTATTATATTTTTAAGATTATGTACAAGGAGGTAAAAAGATCATATTATTTTTTATTTCATCCAAAAAAATATTTAAGTACATAAATAATATGTACAACATAGAGTAGGCCCTATCTCTCTCTACTTGTTTTATTTGGCGATCAGACCAATGCTTGTCCTTCTCTTAGGTTTGGGTCACTCTGTATTTATTCTAAATACCTCCTTTCTTTTTCTTTTTCTTTATTCTTTTATTTTTGCACAAATACATGCTAATTATGTAATATTAATAAATGCATGCATAATGCCTACTTATTGTATTTACATCTATTTACATGATGCTTTGCCAAGATAAATAGCTAAAATTAAAGAATAAAGAGTGAGAAACAGTGATTCATCAACCTAGCTCGGACTCAGGCTCGATAAGCCCAATTGGGCTCGAGCTCGGGCCCGGGCTCATTCGAGCCTAGCCGAGTTGGCTTGGACTCGGGCTCGATGAGCTTAAGCCCCTTTTCGAGCTAGCTTAGGCTCAATAAGGATAGAGCCGATCCCCTTATCGAGCCTGAGCTCCTTATTGAGCCTGGCCTGGGCACAAGCCCAAGTCAAGCTCGTTAAGGAAAATGGGTACTTTTTGGTGGAAAATTATTTTATGCGGGTTCGAACTCGAGACATGCACTATCTTAGCTTGTGTTTCTTACCAGTAGGTCATTATCCAAGTTGTATATAAAATCTTAATTATAATATATACTGTAACATTATATTTGCTTATAAAAAAAGAAAAAATTACTAATATTCTAATACATGGGCAGGGGCAAATGTGTGGGCCGGAATGGGATTTGAGAATTGGGTCGTGACTCTTGACTCGTGGAAGGGTCAAAGTTAGTGGAGGGAAAATTGCAAAGAGATACTTTTATTTTATTTGTATTATATATAAATATATAAATAATATATGTATATATATTCCTTATCGAGCCCCTTATTGAGTTATTGAGTCGAGTGATGCTTAGCTCGGGCTCGGCTTGTTAAGCTATCGAGCCCAAAATTCAGGCTCGGACTCGGCTCAATAGCCTAATGAGTCGGGCTCATGAGCCCTTATCGAGCTGAACCCGAGCTTGTCTTATCGAGCCATGACTCAATTGCTAGTCCTGTCAAGGAGATAAGACTCAAAGGAGTCCATCCATCTAGTGTAATTGATCTAGTGCTCCGACAGATCGTACACACAACCATATAGTGAGACTAAAAGCTCATATCAGACAACTTGGTTTAGTGGTCCACCAAAGTGAATGCACAAGCAGTGAGTGTAACTCGTGATGAAGAAAATGTTGTATTCTCCCCCAGATAGTCCTAAAGGAGTAGTGCAAACTAAGTCAATGATATAAGGGAGATGATGACACCTAAGCTTAGGTCCTCAAGAAAATGATCAATCATCAACCAATAAGAGGGCATAAGACTATGGGAGGGATAAGGATCATAAGGTCAGTCACAATGTGATCCTTCTAATAAACCAAACCAGCTGAGATGGATCAAGATATCAGACGAAAATCCCCTAAGTTTCTAATGGGGATAGGAGAGACATGAGATGGAGGATAGATTTGTTAATAAGATGAGTGAAACCTTACAGGTTTCGAGCACCGTCGCTTTGAAGCACATAAAGAAATAACACATCAAACGTCTGAATCAAGAAGGGCGGAATTGAATAAAAGATCAGATAGTCACACATCATGAAATCATTGAATCATCATCAAACCATCAGGAATAAATCACATCCTCAATCTGGTGTACGAGATCAAAAATCATCAATAAAGCATCATACCCATAATTGTGCAAAATCAGAATCCTCAATAATGTCTATACACAAGTCAAATCCAAGATCTACCAAATAAAGCAAACTAATCTCAATCATTTTTTTGATGACAACTAATCTCAATCATAATCATATCTTCCTAATTTACTTAAATAATCAATGCAATCCAAAACTCAATGTGGGCCTCACAACACAACACTCCCGGGTGAAATAAGAGATGACATGGAAGGGAACGAGGAGGGATAGAGAGATCGGGAGGAACAAAGATAAAATTGTGGTCCAAGAAGAGAGTCTTCTTGAATTGGACCAGAGATCTTGTGACATGGGTGAGAAAAAAACTGCAAGATCCATTTGCTAAAGTAAAGGTTAAAACTTGATATCAAGACATCAATAAAAAGAAAAATGACTCAAGAAATGAAAAGAAGAAAAGACTCGGACACTGATAACTCAAGAGAATCCAAAGTCGCAAACAATGTACCAAGCAAACACCATTTTCACCTACTCAACGCATTGAAGACCAAGATAGATGTCATTTTATCTTTTCAATTTTAGATTTGGGTGATTTTCAAATAGTTATACAAACTCATAGGTGAAGTCTCCTATAGTGACCATGCCCAAGTCGACGAACCACACCTTCTTGAACATGAATCACTTCATCTATGGTCAGAGGCAAGAAGTTGTAGCAAGTAACAAGGTCAAAGAGCCAACCTAAGTGCTTAGGGTACAAGTCCAGGGTTGGGGGCTCTAGTCCTTAAGTATGTGTGCCTCACTCACTCAATCAGAATACAATCCAATGTGGGAGTTTCTCTTCCCAAAACAATGAATCCATTACATTTATTTTAAAAGTCATGTAGAGTTAGTAGTCCCAATTTTATTTTAGGTTATCGCTTTTTTGGTATTCTTCAATGCAATCGCCTAACGAGTCTACAATTCCATTATCATCCTAGGTGGTCAAAATCAGAAGGAGAAGGATGGAAAAGTAATGCAAGTCAAGAATCAATGATGCATGCATAGTCAGAAGGCTCACAATGCTTCCCAGCTCTCTCCATGCGGGATGTATAACAAAACTGAAAACTACCCTATATGAAATGCAAGCCAATGAAATCGCCCTACAATAATAATTGCTATTAACGTGAAGTACCAGATGCTAATTATCTAGATATGAAACCTAAAGTTCAGTCTTGAAGACTCCCCAATACCCACTACAATGGGTCCAACAAGCGTTGTATGGATCCTAGCCTCTTGCGGCATGCGATCTCAAGTCTAAATAATTAACAATTGGATTAGACAAAAGTCCACGCACGAATTTATAGGTACATGCAATTATAATTAAGTCTTTGGACCTAATCTATTGAACAAGCAATCCTAATGCTAAGGCACAATCACACAAAACAATTAAAAGAAAGGCAAAAAACTCAAAACGTGTGAAACAAAGTAAAGAAAGGCAAGAAACTACGAAAAAGCTGACAAGGACTCCAATGAACAATCACTCAGGCAATGGACCTCATGAAGTGGTATTTTTTTAGAGTCTAATTATTACAAATGAATATGTCTCTCTCTTACTTGAATTACAAGATAAAAACAAAAATACAAAATTCCATTGTCTTAAAAAATCCTCCAAGTCTTCACTTGATACTCTCTCATATTGGATTTGTGTAGAAAAGTTGACTCCGTTTCACGTGGATGCGTAAGCCTCTTAGGAGTGCCTCCCTCGATCCACGGTCCCTCGCAACAAATTCAATCAAGGAAGAGAGTTAGACAGTTCATAAATAATATCAAATAAAATGATAAATATAGAAATATAGAAAGACAAGAGAGAAGAGAGAATAAATAAATAAATAGAATCTATGTGGTGTTGCTCCCCAGCAACAGTGTCATTTGTTGACACTTCTCTCGCGAGGGTCTAAAAATATCCTCACTGAAGATCAAAGATAGATTGTCGATGAGGTGTCCACTCAGAAATCTAGATCAAAAAACAAGTGTTGCTCTCAAGCGAAGATAGACTGTCTCTCTCGCGAGGGTTTAAAACTGTCCCCAACAACAATGTCATTTGATTAGTCAGATGTGCGAGGTCTAAGATAATATCCTCATGGAGGAAGAAGAAATACTCTCGCTGAGGTGACCACTCACGAAACCCGAACTAAAACAACAAGTACCCACAACTTATTAATAACCAAAAAAATATGAATGACAATTTATTTTAACTCTACAAAAATATGTGTATAATGTGTAAAAATGTAGAGGTCGAACAAAAAGGAGCAAATATGATAAATTGTACAATGACGTGTAAAAATTATCCTTTCCTCTTGTCTTTTTATTGTATTTTTTTGTGGGTTTTAACTATAGATATTTTTTGTTCTTTATATTTTTTCTTTTTATATTTCTAGGATTTTAATTTCTTTTTCTTTTTAATATAGTTACTAAAGGTACATATACAACTATATATAAGTAATATATATAATACAAGTAATAAAAAATATATAAGGGGAAAATGGGGTTGTCCCAGCCCCAATTTTTCCGTAATTTTTTTATTTTTTCAAAAAATATCATCATGTAAATTCATCTATATATCTCTTCAATATACCATTCAAATTTCATCAGAAATAGATACTCATATGCCCCCCATCTGGAACAAGTCGATTACAACAATGTTTGGAGCGTTAAAATTACATGTTCTAGATGGAGGGCATAGGAGTCTCTGTTTCTGATGAAATTCGAATGACATATAGGATGTATATAAAGGTGAATATACATACTGATATTTTGCAAAAAAAAAAAACAAAAAAATCGGTGAAAATGGAGATGGGGCTGCCATATTGGCGGCCCCATGGGGGCAACTCCATTGAACCCTACATATAATAAACATAGAAAAATCAAAAAATACTATTAAGTATAGTCCTTTTTTAAGGTTTTAAAAATATTTGTAGATTTTTATAATAAATAATAATAATAATACTATCTATAGAATATATAAAATAAGGTAGAGTAATATACTTATAAATATAACTAAAATTAATAAAAAAATTAAAAAATAAAATGTTTTTGTGTTTTTTATATCCGTCTCTTGTTTTTTTATTTTTCAAGAATTTTTGCTATTTTTAGGTATTTTTAAATTCAAAAATGTCCTAAAATAGGGAATTAATAAAGAGATCGAATTATTTTAAGATTTAAAAATACTAAATAAGTGAAAAAATCATAAAACTTGTTTTTATATGTAATAATATATATATATATATATATATATATGTATATATATATATAATTTTCAAACATAAACTAATATTTTGGGAATTTTTGAAGAATTTTTATATTTTTATAGGATTTTGGAGTTTTTTTAATTTTTATCATTTTCTTTTTATATTTTTAGGGATTTTTGATTTAGAGTTATAAAATACTGTAATAGATAACATATAATTTTATGAATTTTTCAACAAAGTTTTATAATTTTTTTGAATTTAAAGTGAAACAGGAATAAAATGTGCTCTTTTTAACTTTTTAATAAGTAGTAAACTTCATAAAATGGAAAGCAAATGACACAGTTGAAACAACATGCATCCAGATACAAAATTCCTATTTTTTCTTATTTTTTGGAGCATGGATGCTATTTATAAAAATTAAAGAACAAGCATAAAAATAAATGAACTAATATGGGCATATTTGTAATTAAAAATAAATGCATGGTGGTATATGCAAATTTCTCAAAACTTTTCAACTAAAATTAAAATTTTATAAACTACACATTAATTACAAAAAATCGTAAGGTTATAAATGCAAAATTCCCAGCTCACATGGGACGACATATGAGCTGAGGTGGACTGGACCCAAATGTAATATGCAATAAGCTCAAGGTTTAAATTGCAAAATATTTACAAAATATAAAGTGTTTAAATTATTTACAAGACTAAAAGAAAATGCGACAAAATGGGGACATGAAATGTAAATTAGCCCCTAAAGGATCGGTATAGTGCAGTGCAAGATTCTCCACTTGACATGTGTCTGCCTCTCAACGCACGATATCCCTTCCTCATCCGATGACTAAAATTAGATCATAGGGCAGATCTGACAGTTCTGGAAAAGCCCTATCGGAAGATAGTTGCTTTTCTGGGCAATCCATTCTTGATCCACCAATGCGGAGGTGGTCTACAAGAGCTGGCGAAGAACTCAGTTGCAACGAGTTTCGATTGGTGTTATCTCCTTCCTCCATCATCGTTTCGACCTGCAGAAGGGTCCTACAGGTCCCTGGGAGGAACCGACATCTCCAGGTTGTCGAAGGTAGTCTAGATCCCACTGATAAGGCCCTGGCAAAGGCGTGACAAAAAGGGCACATGGGGAAGATCCTCCTCCTCAAATCAGCCTCTAGAGTAGGCTCCTTTAACCACATGACCTGCATAGAGAAAACCATGGGTCGAGAGCGATTTGCCTCGACCCGATTTGGTGTGGAATGGACATAGGATGAATGCGGGCGGAGAGGTTCGGAGAGGTGGTGGTGGATGGACCTCGATCTCCATATCGAGGGGCGATCTAGGTGGCTGGAGAGTGATGATAGATGGAGAGGTGAAGGGGCTAGGTAGTGGGATGGTTGCAGTGGTCGGAAACAGAGTGGGACTGCGAGACAGGGGTGGTCGAGCTCTAGAGGTCCAGCGAGGCCTAAATCGACTTAAACTAATCTAAAATAACAATTAAAACACAAAATAAAAATGCAAAATCGAAGATAAGAACTAAACCTACCTGAGAATGAGTAAAAGGCACAGCTCATACATGAGAAATACCACGGAGTAGAGGCAGCCGGAGAGCTGCCTTGGGTGCACCTTTCCTCCTCCTACGTCCGCTCCAAAGCCTCAGGGGATCACCAAGCTACTCTCTTGGCCGAGGGTAGAGGGAATCATTGATTAAAAAGGGACCAAACAGAGTAAGGAGGTGGGGGGTTTTATTTATAAACATAGGGACTGACCATTATTGACCGACGATTTGCAAGACACCGAAGGTATGTACAAGGGTTTAGAGGATACTGCATGGATTAGAGTTAGTGGATGTTGAACTTGGCATGAAGAATCAAAGAAAAAGAGTGAAGAGATGCCTAGGAAAATGGAGCAAAATCAGGGAGTGGACATATCTGAAACATCAGAGGTGCTAAGGGTGCAGTTGACCATAGATCAACGGTTGACACACCCTCATTGGTCCAAATGGGCCACAAAAAGACAAAATTGACTGATAAATAAGAAATAATTAATTACTTACATAAAAGTTATAAATGAAGCCTGTTTAGTAATTCATGTAGTATTTTAATCTGATTTTTATTTGTTTTTATGGATTAGTTTATTGTAAGTTATTATTTACAAGTATAGTTATAGGTATATTTACCTATATTGTGTGTATTTTATTTTTTATTTTGTAATTTAAATTTTATTGTTTTATACACTTATTTTATGTATTTATAACTTATTTAAATATACATAAACATATTTTATTGTATTTTTTGATGTTATTTGTATACTTAAATTATTAGATGTATTCGTTACATAGGTATAATTATAGATAAATCATATATACCTTATACACTTATGTATTTTAATTTATTTCTAATGGTTTTCTTTTATTCTAATTGTGTACATATAATATATATAATATTTACAAAATTATAAAAATATAAAATAATAAAGGATACAAAGAATAAATAAAATGAATATTTTAGTTAGGTATATTGTACAATAGGGGTCCAAACTTAAATTTTGCATCTTAACTCAAAATTAAATGAAACTACATTCATTAAATAGATTATTAAAAGTTATATACATTTAACGGTTATTTGAATGCATTTTGAGTTTTTATGGAGAAGATATGGGTCTGGGAAGTTTGGATTTTGGCTTTTTATTCAGAGTGTAAATTGAACATTGTATATTATTTTGTGTGAAATTAAATTTATATTTTTCTTTGTATTTTTATCTACAACTTTCATGCACAAATTTTATTGATTTGAGGTATAAATAATAAAGAATAAAATAGATCCCAAAAATGACTTAGTGAAGAATAAATAAATAGGATTTTTTATTGTATTTTTGACCCTTATTTCCCCCTACTTTATTCCTTGTTGACCAAATCAATTCTTGACTTGGTCTTGGGGTTTAGGGGCATAAAATACCTTTGGTACTTTATTTTTTTCTTTCTTTATTCCTTTATTTGGCTTTCATTAATGTATTTTGTCGATATTTATAAAATAAATAATAAAGGTTAATTAATGCAAATTAATGAGAGATCCGTTGAAGCTCAAAATGAAAGCATATAAGCGATGAAATGAAAATTCGTCGTGTACTAATGGGGAAGACTTGGTAAATGATTTCCGTTTTGAATGATTCATTCTGAATACCATTAGCACCCATAATAGCAAAACCTTAGTTATAGATACATTGAGTATATTGTCGTCTTAAGACTAATATTGTAACATGCTATATGCTTACAGGATAGTAGTTTGTTTATTAAAGTTTGCACTCTTCTTTGGACTTGTTGGAAAGTAAGATGCTATAGGACTTTTGTTGAGTCCTATTCGAACAAAGAGGATTAAGGGAATTTGTGGAACTCTTAGAATTAGATAATTGACTGTTTTCTAGATATGTAATTATGCATATGATGTTAGGTCTCTCTTTCAATCTGTGTTCAATAAATATGCACTCACGAAATAAGTAAGGTAAAATGGGATGCCCCTTGAGGGGGAGCTAATTTAGCTCCCCCACCCCATTTTCCCTATTTTTTTTGTTTTTTAGAAAATTTCTTTGTGGATTTTCATCAATATATCTCTATATTATGCTATTCAAATTTCGTGCGAAACAGAAGTTCCTAAGGCCTCCATCCAGACAGGGTCGTTTTTAACAATTCTGTCACTGTTAAAAAATGACTGTCTGGATGAAGCATATAGGAATCTCTGTTTCGCACGAAATTTGAATATCATAATATAGGGATATAGTGATGAATATTGACGGAAAAAATTTTAAAAAAAATAAAAAATAGAGAAAATGAGGCGGGGAGAACCAAGTTAGCTCCCCCTTAGAGGCAGCCACATTAAACCCAATAAGTAACGGGGTCCTCAGGTCCAAGTTGGATTTTTTACCCTCCCACTTAAAATAGGTCTTTGTTTTTGCTTACATGGAGCAAGAAATGGCTAACCCTGGATCAAGTTATGACATGTTGTTACCTCGACCTTTTGATCGGTGATGGCATCCTATTTTCTTTTGTGAATCAAGGCATGTTTGGTTGCTCTACAGGGTGAAACTGGATTGTTGTTTTTTAACTTGGCAAACTCCGGCATTACTGTCTATTTTCTGTTTTGATTTCTTCCTTAGGAAAAGACAATTGCAACTAAAAGATACAATTCAGATGACATCATGTCGATGGATCGACAACAAAAAGAAGTCAACATTGTAAAGCATTGACCACATCGATTAAGCAACCGATTTGTGATTGACCAGCTGCTGCTAGACTTGCAAGCTGACTTGATCTATCCCATCCGCGCTTGCCTAGTTCAATATGCATTCAAGCCTTCCGCTCTTCCTAGCTTTGCTCTACCAACTTATCTGCTCCGCATCTGGATTTAGTAGTTCCCTCCCTCCTCGCTCGAAGTGAGTTCCGACGAAGCCTCGCTTCCGGGGACTCGAGTCGATTGCGCTCATTCCCTCAATCGACTCCGTGTATGAGTGAGTTGTATGTAGTGAGTACTGGTTCGGTACGGATTGGCGTAGAGGTTCGACCGACGGGGTGTAGGAATGATTCCACTGGGTACATAAGCAATCAGTTGATTGTTCAAAGAAGCCACCGGTAATGAATCAACAACTGCTTCAAATATGGAACAGGTAGTACTTGACATCTACTTGAAACAAATAAATCGTTGGCAACTGATGAATTCTGAGCAACCATGAAACTGGATTTTTTTCATTTATGAAGAACTTTTGTCAAAGAACCCCAACTCTGTATACGAATATGTATATATATTCGCTGAGAAACAGAGGACGGGATAGCCTCAGCAAAGCAAAAAAAATTAATAAAAAATGGGGGCATTCCGAGAATTGAACTCGGGACCTCTCGCACCCTAAGCGAGAATCATACCACTAGACCAAATGCCCATGTGGTGTATGTATTTATAGATGTAGTATAGCTTGTGTAAAACAGAGAACAGTCCTTTCTTTCTATTCATGTAGTATAGTAATGGAATGGGGACGTAGTATTTAGATTAAAATCTATAATCGAACATGAACACGATCAGCATTGAACCACGGTACTCCCACATCACTGCCTCCCGTGCCGTCTCATTTTCTCTCTCGTCTAATTAGTAGCAAAGAAGCGCGCACATAATTAGTCCCCGTCCTTCTCAAGACCCTCACCTATTCTGTATGAGAGGGAGGGCCTTTACCATTTTATTATATAACTAATCCACAGTTCAACAAAAACCCGCGTAAAAATGTGTCAACTTGTTTCTTTCATGATTTAGTGCAATCAAAATTCCAACCAACTTACCAACCATTTATTTAAATCAAGAGCCGTATAAATCGAATTATCCAATATTGATACTCCTTCCACCTAACATCAAATGTTATAATAGACCGTTGAAATTAAATGTTTTAGATGGAGGGTATAGGAGTCTCTGTTTGTGACGAAATTCGAATGACATATAGGATGGATATATAGATGAATATACATTTGATATTTTTGAAAAAAAAAAGCGAGAAATAGGGACAAAGGCAGCCCCATTTTATCCATAATATATATATATATATTTATATATATTACTTAAACTAAATACTCTTTAAAATAATAACAGTTTAAAAATATTTTATATCCATTTTCTCCCAGAAGAAGTTGTGGTGGAGAAATTGGTTAGGAGTTTATAACGATAATCAAAGGTATTGGGTTAAATTCCCGTCAACTTAATTATTTTTAATAATTTTAAATTTGTATTAGGGTTCAATTTAAAGCGAGTGAATGTTGAGATGGAACTATCATTACTCACCTCCACGATGCATGCCATATTCATGGAGTGTGTAATATGCTGACCCATCCACATAGCAATTACCTATTGCAGAGCCTGAACCACTCATGTCTTGTCAAGGTATTTCGACTCTAAAGGTCAGTTTGGTTGCTGGTGTACACCGGTGTACCCTTCATTCCAACCCTCCCAACCATCCACACAGTTTACTATTAACAAGGGTACCCCAACCCAACCCAGTTATCAAACTGGCCTTAAAAGACCATTTTCATCTATGTGAGGCCAAGTTAATGAAAGTGAGATAAATGATGGATTTTAATTTAGCTAGCCAAGAAGGACAAGGAAATAAATATTGTGAATCATACCTTGAACCCATGAAAAGCCATGACTGAAAACACAAGCATTGTATAGTTGGATTCCAACATTCTACATCCATCATTTACAAACCCTTTATGTACCTTCCAGTCCATTTCGATCTGAATTTGTACATCCATTATCCTTTTCCTCCCATGAATCCAAAAAATAATAAAATATTTAAAAAATCTGAAGTGGCTGACATGGAGGAATTTATGCACCATATAAATTTTGCCAACTTCCACTGATTAAGGCCATATACCATCCATCCTACCTCAAGAAATATGTGCCGCACTTATGTACACCCAAGAGCAAGAATAAGAAGATGACATGAACATAGAGACACATCATGCCAATGGTTAGTTCTATGATTGTGAATGGAAACACCAAGAGCAATAGAGTTGAAAGGATGCCTAGAATTTATTGTGAAATCAAGAATATTTCACTTTTCTCATGCCTTGGTAGAAATATACCTTAGAAATCAATATCCTGTCTGCCTCTATGTTCGATAAGCTTGAACTAGAATTCGTTAGGCAATCTAGAGTGATCATTCAACTAGTTGATCAATCCATCAAAAGTCATGGGGAATATTAAAAGACATCAACATGACTGTATAAGGTGTACAAAATAGAGTGGACTTCATTGTCCTAGAATCGAGTATCCTGGAGAGTTGTCATTGTCTTCTATTATCTTCGGAAAGCCATTCTTAGCCTCTGCTAGAGTGTTGATTGAATGTGAGACAAGGAAGGTCGATTTTCGCGAGTAAGGTATGCTTATTCCCATAATAACCTTTGATAGAGCACCACACACTAGCACACCCTACCATGCCACCGACAATCATGATTTTCGAGAGGGAATTGGGTAATACCCCCTATTTATCTTGACCAAGCATTCCTTGATAGATCAATAAGGGGAGCCTTGACATGATATTTGGAAAAGCACCTAACAAAAATGTTGTTGTATCGATCACTAGTGTAGAGGATCTCCTAAGCCAAGAACATCACCCACCATCAATGAGGAATGGATACCCAGTGAATATCATTAGTCCTTGATGGAATCCGCACATGTCACCAAAACCCCTAAGGTGACAACTCATGTCTCTTGCTTTACTACCTTAGTATGCACCTCCGTTGATGACTCACTCATAGAACTTGATTCTGAATGGACACGATCATAATTTCTTGGCCCTTTTGTGATCTGATTCTCAAGCACTCATAGCAAAAATTGATTTCTCCTATGAGAAAGACAATTAGGTCCAAGATCTATAACACAACATTAGAATATCCCAAGAAGAACGTCCCCTCTGGTATCTATTGGTTATCAAGTGTCGAGGGAGCATACGTCGATTCCTTGAGAAGGTCCTCCATACCTATGAAGTTGTATCAATGCTCAACCCCCTTGCTTAATTCATGTTTTAGAAAATCAAATGAGGACCCATTCTTAGCATCTATCCTAGAACTAAGAACCATGCGACCTTTAGAGTCATCACCAAGTAAATCACTGAAATAAATATTAAACAAGTATTCTAACTCCTCTTCTTATAGTTATGAGAAGTCATCTTCTTCCGAGTACCCCGATTATCCTAACTTGGTTATCTCTTATTCTGAATGAATTACCTATATATTTGAAGTTATTTCAATTTTCCTTAAGTCATACTTGGGTAAGCAGAGGTGTGTCAACTCTCATCGGGAGTCCTCTTATTCTAATTCCTACTCTACAACTGATCCTGATGTCGACACACATCATGTGAATCATGCATATTCTTGAGTCTATCACTCTTCTTCTGCCTTATATAGATTTTCCTTTTGTTCATTTATTCTACCATGCTTCGCATCACTTACCCCAATACAATCTCATTTGTATTTGTGGCAAATCCTAAGTATAGGAGGGTGAGTACGCCGAGTTGTTTCACAATATTTTATTTTCTTTTTTTCTATATTCTTTTAGATACCATAGGCCTCTATCCTTGACCACATTCCAATACTTAGGATACTAAATTTTAACTATAGTGGGGCCGGTGTCCACTATGACTACAACCACTTATATTCTTTATCCGTTCCTTTCCCTCAACCGCGTTGTTTTTGCCTCCTCTGTACTTAGACTGACCCATATACTAAGTAGAAGAGGGTGGTTGACTTTTATTATTTTTTTTCTTTTGCACTCTCTTACGCTTTTATGAGTTATGCCTTCATTTCTCTCTTACGGACATCACACAAGCTAAATATAAGTAGTGCCATATACATTGTATATACATACTTTACCCTTAACTCATACTTTTACATAATTTTTATATGTAATAGTGAATAAAATATGGGAGTCATGGGTAAGCACTTGTAAAATATGTCTAATACTTACAATTCTGTAAAATCTTGTGAAATTGGTAAAGTTTTTTTACTAAACTTGTAAATAATACCTTTTCCTATAAATTGGTTGTAAACTAGGGCAGACAAAAAAGTGAGAAAATCCATAAAATATGATTTTTTACATATGCACATGCACTCAAGACCTGTCATATATCATGTCATTTGATTCAAAGTGATTCTCACTGTCGAGAATCGTCATTGTTGTTCTAGAGAGTCTTAAGACTTAAAGTACTCAAAATCCCTATATTGAGGATATGCATATTATACTACAGGTAGATATGTAACCTTAACGAATCTAATCAAACTTCGCACTGCACAATTGCATATATTTAGTGATGAGCCACTATTTTGCCAAAGGACCATGGATGTCAGAGCTTGACCTGATACTTTATTTTATGATTCTCGAGGATGGAAGGAATTCTAATTGTCTCATGAAATTTGAGTACCAGCATGTATGCAGTATGGTTGCAACTTGTAAGGATCCATGTACTATCTCGAATTCTCACAGGTTTTATGCATGTGTTTATGGACTTATAAAAATATGGATTAAAACATGCTAACTTGGTAAGATCTAAGGATCTGCATATTGACCATTTCAAAAATCTCGTAAAAAGTTCAAACGTTTGTCAAAAAGTTTTCAACCAATATTATGTTGCAAATAATTGCAAAGCGTTTCCAACCTTTTGAGTGTCCACTTGGACCAAATAAAGAAGGCCACAATATCTCCTCTACTGCCACACCAATTCCATCAAATAAGGATCATGCGAGCACAAAAAAGTATGTGCATCGTAAATGCTACAAGCATGGATATGGAAGTGTACAATGTATTGGTAAAAGGAACACCCTAATGTACTCCCAAAAAACAAGTGCAAGTGGTCGAAAGTACTTTAAGGACGTGTTAATTCCATAACACTATATATATATATATTAGTGTATGTGCAACACTAGAGTGATACCTTACCTAATAAAAGGAAAGAAAATAAGGACACAATTCCAACTTACTTGGCATTTCATGCTCACACTCTTCTGAGTTCAACAACTAAAGAGATGGACAACTGAGATGAGATGAGCTCTAAAACTAGAATTAAGGACCGATTCTCTAACCAAGCCTCGCAGACTTGGATCTTTGGCAAAGCACCAAATGTACACTAGATGTTGCAATCAACAAACTAAGTCATACTCATCACCTATATTATATTTTTTGGGGTACTATCATATTACAGTCATGCGTTCTGCCCTCATCGCGGTACTCATTCTCTTCTATCATGGGTGATGGAGGTCGGGTGAAAAGTGGTATTGTTATAAATGTTGTCGAAAATCTATTCTAAGTGCATACACATGGCTCAAACTGATTAGCAAAAAAAAGCCAAGTGAGGTTGACCTTCACAGTCAATGCTTGCTATAATATAAATTCAAAAAAAGACACGTCCTTGCAACTTTCCCACACATTTCTTATATAAATGTGTTCTCACATGGCTCAGGGAGATGAACGAAAAATCCCTTGGGCCACAGTCACTGATGAAACTATCAGCCTCAAATCATTCTGTATATATTTCATCATATAGAAAATGAGGTACATACTATATAGAATCCAGCTTGAGTTTTGACGACAGTGTGTGTTGATTCAGCAGACTATAGAAAGCACCCTCCCCCCGGACCCTCGACTCTTTTGAGAAAGCAGAGCAGGGCCAATTTCTAGTATTTGCTCAATCTATCCCCTTAAAGAAGAACTATATAAAATGGATTTTGGGGACAAGAAAATGGCATGCCTAGGCTGAGGCGAATCAAGATTGCACTAGACTGCTGATCTTACCCTATGTGCATCTGAGGGTATATATATAACTAGTGTGGTGCCCTATAATATCTAATTGGGGTCTAACACCCAAATAATTTGAATTCATTTTGACTAAATGGTGTTTAGTAGTCAGCGGCTTTTATGAGTTAATGAAATGGGAGGCCTAATCAACAAGTCTTGCATTCTCACTTACACTCGGGAATTCATCCAAAATTTTTAGTCTTATTTTATTATTCAAATAAGTGTTTGCCAAAATACTATATAGTTTAAGAAAAACGATTAAAGAATATATTATTTATCTACTTATTATGCTCATTCTGATGTTGATTCCTTGGGGAAAATCAGAAAATAAATAAAATCAGAGAAATAAGGAGCTAAAACCATGTATATATTCACTTGTAGATATTGTACAACAATCCAGTATTTTTAATAAATTCATGTTAAATCTAAATGCATGAAATCAACTGTACACAATGCAAACTTTAATACATGAAAAATCCTTAAAAAATTCTAACATGTAAATAGTGTAAATTAAATAAATCCTTAGTTTGAGAAGAGTGGGAATTAGAAGCTAAAAATATTCCTCAATATCTTGTGAAACTATATTCATCATAATTAACACACCTCAAACTATCCACGAAACAAGACCAAGTTCAAAGGAACCAGAGTTTCGTTAGTGAAATTTGAGTTTTAGGACCTAATAGTATATTGTATAATTATTCCAATTTTAGCTCATTATTTCATGTACATATTTTATTGTTTTTATTTTATCTCTTTTTTATTATGTTATTTAATTCATGTTTTAAAATAATTACATAAAAAATTGAAATGTAAAATTAATAATAACCAAGAAAATATAGAATGTGGCATTGTCTATATTAACCTAAATACATGTATGTAATATTATTTTTATATTATGTTATCATTTCTTAATTATTAAAATCCAAAAATATTATATTAATATGTAAATTTTAATTAGAATTTTATAAAACATGCTATGCATATACTATTAAAATAAAATCAAAGAAAAATGCAAATAATTTATACATATAAGATACCTTGAAAAATCTTAGTATGTGCAGATGAGTGTCCAAATAAAATTTATAGATCTCATACAACTCTATAATTTTCATTTTGACCAAATATTCATCTAAGATCATTTTATGCAATATTTTCTTTACTTTTCCTATTTTCCATTTGGTCAACAATCAATGACCAAATTGCGCTACACCATTCCCCTTCTACCTTAATGTCTAGTTCAACTCCGATCGTTTCCCTTGACCGATATAAAAGCCGATCCCCCTCCCCTTCTCGCCTCACCACGTCACCTAACCTACCACTCAATTTCACCTTCCCCGCTTCCTCTCTGTATTGCAGTCTAACATCCCATAGATACGAATCCTCTGTTGTGGTGTTGTGTCAGTTGTAGGATCGAGTGGTTCACACAACTTTACATGGCATGAGCCCACTAAAAATGTCAAATCACGAACCGCTCGATCAAAATCAAGCAGCACACATGTTGCAGCAGAGCCTCCTTCCTAAGAAGATGATCCTCTCTAAAAAGCCCATCGCCATCGCTAACCCCGTAACCTTTGTAACCAACCAATCCCAACGAGTCGCCAACCTCGTCTACCCAATCTCCCTGCCTTTATCCTATTGCTCCGCATCAAATATCTCTGCTTAATCCTCTCCAACTCTGGCACCGACCATCTCTGGATTTTTCACGATCAGCCAACGCATCGTCAACCATTAATCAAACATGAGTCCTCCATAAAAACCCAACTCCAACTCCAACGGACCTTCCATCTTTTATTTCTCATTTGCAATTTAGAGACTAGACTCTGGCCCCCCTCGGTGATAGCTTGGAGATGACTTATAAGGTACAATGTCCATCAACTTGTCAAGGGTGATCCAAGACCGAGACCGACCTTGTTGTAACGGCTTCTCCACTATAGCTCAGTTTCAGAAATCTTAGACATGAACCTAACATCAATAGCATCCATTATCCCTATCCGTCGTCTTCTTCCTTATTCTCCATCACATTCATCTTCTACTTCATCCTTATTCCCTCTTCTTCTGCTCTTTTTTTGGTTTGATAACCAATTCGATCACCATCCATCCTCAACACTCTCCCGCTACTCGTTCCCTTCTCATCTTACGGACGTCGCCACTGCTGGCCAAATTGTGATCCATTTTCCATCACACGTCAGGAACCCACTTCACCCACTCCCTCTTGTGTGCTTCATATTAGGGTCGATCATACAAGCTCGATCCCCCTTTAACTTGCAGGTATCAAGCCGAAGGCACCATCCCGTCGATCGAGTATCATACTCCACCCTACATTGGAGCTTCTTCGAAGTGAGGGGGACGACAACAACCATCACTAGAGTAGATCCTTTGCTCGCCATCACTATTCATTGGAACAACGTGATCTTAACCACAACCGTTAGATTTGAAACAACTCACGTGAGCCGCATCACCTTGGGCTAATTGCATGCGTCCCCTCCAAGCTCCTGGCTATCCCATTTCAATCCTGCTTTGGTCAAATGGCCAGGCCTGCTCTAGAAGGTATTCAATATCATAGATAAGCCGCTTGTGCATTATTTTTAATTTGTTCTTATTGTTTTAATATGCATTTAGGTCCCTATGTTTGAGATTCAATAACTTGTGAATCTTTTATCCAAACTTGATGATTTTGATCATGTTTTAAAGCTATATTCATGACCTTTCATTTGATATATTGCACAACAAAAGACTTGAATTTTATTATCTTTTAATTTTTGAACGAATTCATGTTTTCTGCTTAAAATTTTAATATTACAAAAAAATAGAAAAATATTCTTTGAGTGGCATTTTGGATAAGGAACTTTTAGCACTTATTTTATTGAAATCCATTAAGTAATATGCATTTGGGTTTTTTTGTGTTCCTTGTTCAATTTTGTTAGGATCCGAATTGGAGTACTTTTAGAAAATAAAAATAATTCTAA